>JADRCG010010237.1:957987-1016708 GCA_019844195.1 Rhabdomys dilectus
AGAGAGAGAGAGAGAGAGAGAGAGAGAGAGAGAGAGAGAGAGAGAGAAAATGAGGATTTATGCATGTTAGTACAGTTGCCTGCAGAATCCAGAGGTATTATATTCTTCTGGAGTTAGAATTATAGGTGGTAGACTAATATGAGTGCTGGGAACCAAATTTAGGTCATCCACAAGCTCAACAAGTGCTCTGAAGCACTTGCTTTGAACAGTCGCTCCTGTCTCACCACAAATATCATAAGCTCTGCTTTTCTCAGGAACTGGAAGTTATTAAAAGGTGTATAATAGATATGCCATTGGTTAAAACCTGTGGATCTGTTGCTTTAGAATATTTGAAGTTTGGAAAATAGAATGAAGACTTTTACCCTGAGACCCTAAAGAGTAATTTATTTGTACAGTGCTGGTGGCTAAACCGAGATGTTTGGAGCAAGTACTCTATCACTGATCTAATTCTTCAACCCTCAGATTATGATTTTGAAATCTTTGCTCTAGTTTCCACCTGTATGATGTCAAGCACGTTATTTCTGAGCCTCTGAATTAAGAATCGAATCCTTGTTGAGCAATACTACCTTTGTGACTCAGCATATGCTAGATGCATATAGAAAAGGAAAACATTTACATATTATATATATCGATATATGTCATATATATATTATTGGTAATAATAACAATTAAGTTTCTAACCTTTAGATAAAATCTCCTGTGTCATAAAAATTTTTGGTTTTCATAAACAGTTTAGTTTCTACACAAGTAGAAATAGTAACTAGGAGAAAATATCTGGGTTGCCTTAATTTCTAGTTTCTCAGAGCAAGTTTGATACTGAGTTGTCTATAAAAACAAGTATAAAATCTCCATTCAATACTGAATTGCCTTTTTTTTTTTTGCTTTGACTGAAAACGAGTGTGGTCAATATGACATGAATACACAGGAACATTTCTATGTGAGCTTTCATCTATTTTACAAATGTCCCATGGGAACAAGAGGATAGAAAAATAGCATTTATTTGAGCCTACTTCATGATATTGCTTAAAAATTACTTTTGTCTAGTGCATGTATTTATGTGTGTGTGTATGTATGTATGTATGTATGTATGTGTGTATGTGTGTGTATGTATAGGTATGCCACACACATGTGTTAAAGTCAGAGAACAACTCACAAAAAGTTCTCTCCTACCATGTGAGTACCAGGGACAAATTTGATTTGTAAGTCTTGGAAGCAAGTACCTTCACTCACCAAGTCATATCATTGTTTCATTCAAGGAATTTCATGAACTTGTTATTTTTATGTCATAATATCATTAAAAATAAAAAGGACACTGCAGATGTTTTCACATACATAAAAAACAGAGGCAGGAAAACAAGAGGTGAGATAATTGTGCTTTCTGGGTTTAAAAACATTTTAGGACATCAAATTGTTTTATGATCCAATGTCCCCAAAGAAGAAAGATATTGTATGATTACAGTAATGATTCTAGTTCTTATGCAGTGCAATAAATACTTATCTGTTTCCACCTCTGTTAGGTACCTTTTGTCTTACAGATCAGTCTCAGTCTTTCATTTTCTGTTAAGGAAATGCACAACATAGCAGAACAGTTCAACTACATAGTTAGTGTTTGAATAAAGGTTCTGAGATTTGATTTGACTATGGAAGTGAATGCTAGTAATCTTGATTTAGAAGGCAGAAATAGGATTGTAAATTCAAGGCCAGCCTGAGTTACGAAGCAATACCTTGCCTCAAAATACAAACAAAACAAAACACAAACAAAACAAAACAAAACAAAATTAAACAAACTTTAAGATGAAAGCCTTACAGACCCTACCTAGTCCAGGACATTGTCTTCTCCAGGAATGCTTAAAAATTTCTTTTCTTGTTAAACATGCCTGAGCACAGATGAATAAACCACCACAGAACAATTGTTTATTTTCTTTAGTATTTAGCTAGTGAAACAGGAGGATGAGTCAGGGGTTTACAATATGAGTATTTACAATTTGAGAATTTACAATATGAGTATTCTAGATTGTGAGGGTTTTAAAAATAAATAATAATGAATTTTATAATCACATAGAAATTGAGACATGGAAATATGATTGCTTTATATTTTGAGATCGAACTATTATTATATCATTTCCCCCCTTCCCTTTCCTCATTTCCAAACCTCCCATATATTCCTTCTTGCCATCCTTCAAATTTATGGTCTCTTTTTTCATTAGTTGTTGTTGCAAACATACATATGTGTGTCTCTACATATTTCTAAATACATAAATGCAATCTTCTCAGCTCAGTCTATATAATGTTGCTTGTATGTATGTTTTTCATGGCTGACCATAACAAATTGGATAAGCATTCCTTAGTTGCATGTAGCTCTTTGTGTAGGGTTGAGACTTTACCCCATACACATTAGTGTGTCTATTGGTATTGTCCTTGTTCAACTTATTTTAGGCAGGCAGGATTCCCAGTGGGGAGATAAGATTTTCTTGTGGTTCAAAGAAGTCAAAGATGGATGGGACAGCTGGTTGCCTCTCTCTTTTGTAAGCTTGCATGACATTTTCTGGTATCATGAAAACTAGTTCTTGGAGAGGAAACTTTCAGATTAAGTTCCAGCTCAGAGGCCTCTATAGGCCCTGTCTCTGAAATTCATGTCTTCAAAAATGGGGACTTTGTTGTCTCTGGGAACAATTAAGGGTAATAGTGTTAACCTGTAATGTTTTGGGAGTCTCTTGAACAACCCAACTAACAACTCAAAAGGGAGCATCTCATATTTGATGTTTGGTCTTGTGGTTTGATGATTTGTGGTTTGGTTCTTGGAGGGACCATTATCAGCCCAGATGTGAAAATTTCATTGAGATTATATATGTACATTTATATACTGACTTATGTGTATTATAGGTATTTTAGGTAGATTGTTAATAATATGATTTCCTATGACTTTTTAGACATTCTGTTACTTCGGTCTCCTCCCTCCCTAAAAATGAGAAATTACTGATATCTGTGAATGACTCTTAGAATTAATGTGTGGATTTTATCAGTAAATTGCCTTCATTGAAAAATTCAGAGATACTGTTGGGTACTGGTTTATTTATTTATTTTTTCAATCCTCTCATTTGTTTTTAAAAGGTGTCCAAGCAATATAGAAGAGCAAAATATAACACGTATCTCAGAATTCCACCTCATGGGACTCTCAGATGACCTACAGCTTCAGCCCATTCTCTTTGGACTGTTCCTGTTCATGTACCTGCTCACGATGCTTGGGAACTTGCTCATCATCCTGACAGTCAGCTCTGATTCCCACCTCCATAGTCCAATGTACTTCTTCCTCTCTAACTTATCCTTGGCTGACGTCAGTTTCACTTCCACCACACTTCCAAAGATGATAGTGGACATTCAGACTCACAACAGAGCCATCTCCTACTCAGGATGCCTGACTCAGATGTCCTTTTTCATGCTTTTTGGGTGTTTGGATAGTCTGCTTCTAACTGCAATGGCTTATGATAGGTTTGTGGCCATCTGCCATCCTTTGCACTACCAGGTCATTATGAACCCTCGTCTCTGTGGCTTATTGGTTTTTATATCTGTTCTAATCAGCCTTTTGGTTTCTCAGCTGCATAATTCAGTAGTATTACAACTTACCTACTTCAAGAGTGTGGACATTTCCCATTTTTTCTGTGATCCGTCTCAGCTTCTCAACCTTGCCTGTTCTGATACCTTTACCAATAACATAGTAATGTATTTTGTTGGTGCCATCTCTGGTTTTCTCCCTATCTCTGGGATTTTTTTCTCTTACTATAAAATTGTTTCCTCCATTCTTAGAATGCCATCACCTGGTGGGAAATATAAAGCCTTCTCTACCTGTGGCTCTCACCTGTCAGTTGTTTGCTTATTTTATGGTACTGGTCTTGGGGTATACCTCAGTTCAGCTGTCTCCTTGTCTCCTAGGAAGGGTGCAGTAGCATCAATAGTGTACACTGTGGTCACTCCTATGCTCAACCCCTTTATCTACAGCTTAAGAAACCAGGACATTAAGAAGGCTATGTGGCGGCTCCTCAGAAAAGCAGTCTAATTTCAGTGCCTGTGCCATTTATTCTGTATCCTTTGTATATTTTACACACAAAATTCTTAATTCTTATAATACCTATGGAATCTTCATCTGTTTAATATTGCATTAATAACTGCACAATTGAAAGCACCAAGCAACTTTATTTCTTATATATTCAGAAGGGAGGAAGGCAATAAATTCCACCTCATGGGACTCTCAGATGAACCACAGCTTCATCCCATGCTGTTTGCACCGTTCCTGTTCATGTACCTGGTCACGACGCCTGGGAGGCTGCTCATCATCCTGCACTTCTTTCCTCTTCCTTCTCCCCTTCCATATTAAAAGAAAAGTCTACAGCAAGCTTCTTGCCACACTTAATGGGTATAGGTCTACACTGAACACTAGGGGATATGTACTTAGTAAAAGGAAACATTCTGGGTGAAATACATGTGATGATTTCTCTCATAGAAACAAAATGACACTTTACCTTTCTTTATGTGTCTCTTCAGAAATACTCTACCAAGTGTTTGCTTTACTTTCTCTGGTGTGTGGTACCTGGAGGGTTGACCATGTTATAGTGGATGACTCCATTTCCAGGCACATATAGTCAGTGCTCTTGGCCTCAGTTCAAAAAATTACAAAAAATAGAGATGGAGTGGGGGGGGGGTGATCTGGGAGGAGTTGAATGGGGCATTCAGAGTGAATGTGACCAAAACACACTGTATGCAGCTATGAAATTCTCCATGAAAAATAAAAACACTAAACATTATGAATTTGATTTTACCCAAGCTGTCTATGAGGGTGTAGGTTATTAATAGTCAACTCTGTATGTATGAAGTTGCTCAGGTCTTTATAAAAATTACTGATGCCTGTGGAGCTTTTTCAAAGGTCCTAATTTATAGCACCCATATTGTGACTTAAACCTATATGTAACTCCAGGTCCATTGTACACTGTTGTCTTCTGGCCCCTGTGGGCACTATGTTCTTTTGGTACACTTACATACATGGATGTGACATTCATACACATAAAATAAAAATACATAAACAAAACATTTAAAAGTACTTATGGCTGTGTTTTCTATTCAGAGCATTTGGTTTGCTGAAGTGGTATTTGGCTGAACACAAAATTTTAAAATCACCTAAGATTTTTAACAATAACTATACTTATGTATTTATAGTAGCTTCCTTGGATGAGATGAAAAATTTATTGCTGGTTTCAGGATTTTCTTTGACATTGAAACTAATTGTGAGCTTAAATTTACCATTGTTGAACTTTATAGAGTTTTAAAAATAATATGGCTAGTTCATTTTTCAAAATTGTGAAAATATATATTTTAGTTTTAAAAACTGTCTGTTTCTATGCCCACTCTGGAGTTCTCCTAATGTAAACATGTCAGGTTTATGATACCACATAAGTCCATTAGTATATCTCTGTCTGTTTTTCTTTATTCTTTTCTCGTTTGCTTCACTAATTCAATGTTATCAAATACTAAGTACTTAAGGTCATTGATTCTTCTTTCTGGTTGGTAGAATCAATCTTGAACACTCTACTGATAATTTCAATTGAGTTATTGTGTTCCTCAACTTTAGAAGTGTTGTATTTTAATAATTTTTATGTAGTTATACCACTCTCATTTTGTTTATGAATCATTCATTTCCCTAACTTTTTGTCTTCGTGGAACTCCTATTTGTTCAGGGGAACACCCTTCACCTGTTTAAATTTGATGTTGAATAAATCATAGATCATGGCTTTCAAAAAGAAAATTGAAGAGTTGCTTTCTTGTAAATTAATTTTTCTTTGGTTGAATCATGTTTCCCTGTTCTTTTGTATGTCTTGTATTTTGTTGTTGAAATTTAAAAAATAAGTGCTACTTCTCACAGGTTTTATAGGTTGGTTGGCTTCATAAAGGGAAATACTTTTACCAATGGACACACTACAAATTCTGGGTGATTCCCAAACATTTTCCAAGAATTTATCTTTTCTAGGAGTGTGTGTGTGTGTGTGTGTGTGTGTGTGTGTATGTGATATTTTAAATTAAATATTTTATTTATTTACATTTTAAATGTTATCCCCTTTCCTAGTTTCTCCTCTGCAAACTCCTTATTACATTCGCCCTTACCCTGCTTCTATGAGGGTGCTCCCCCACCCACCTACCCACTCCTGCCTCACCACCCCCAGCATTCCTGTCTACTGGAGCATCAAGCCTTCACAGGATCTAGCACCTCTCCTCCAATTGATGCCAGATAAGGCCCCTTCAGCCCCTTCAGTCCTTCCCCTAACTCCTCCATTGGGGTCCCCCTGCTCAGTCTGATGGTTGGCTGTGAGCATCCGCATCTGTATTGTTCAGGATCTGGCAGATCCTCTCGGGAGGATCAGGCTCCTGTCAGCAAGCACTTCTTGGCATCTGCAATAGTGTCTGGGTTTGGTGTCTGAATGTGGGATGGATCCCCAGGTGGGATAGTGTCTGTATGGACTTTCCTTCAGACTATGCTCCACTCTTTGTCCCTGTATTTCCTTTAGACAGGAGCAAATCTGGGTTAAAAAATTTGGAGATGGGTGGGTGGCCCCATCCATCAACCAGGGGGGCTATGCCTAGTCTCTGCGAATGGTCTTGACAGGCTCTCCCTTCCCTTTGTGGGATTTTTCAGCTAATGTCATCATCTTGGGAACCTGGGAGGCTGTAGCTTGCTTGACATCTGGGACTTTCTGGTTTCCTCTTTTTAGCTCTGTTCCCCGTTTTTAATAGGGTTATTTGGTTCTCTGTAGTCGAACTTCTGAGATCTTTGTATATATATTGGATATTAGCCCTCTATCAGATGTAGGATTGGAAAGATCTTTTCCCAATCTGTTGGTTGCTGTTTTGTCCTATTGACAGTGTTCTTTGCTTTACAGAAGGCTTGCAATTTTATGAGATCCCATTTGTTGG
The DNA here is from genome assembly GCA_019844195.1 of Rhabdomys dilectus. NCBI lineage: Eukaryota > Metazoa > Chordata > Mammalia > Rodentia > Muridae > Rhabdomys > Rhabdomys dilectus. Next base: position 964,945 of record JADRCG010010237.1, read on the forward strand.
CTCTTGATCACAGAGCATAAGGTGTTCTGTTCAGGAACTTTTCCCCTGTGCCCAAGTATTTGAGGTTTTTCTCCACATTCTCTTCTATTAGTTTCAGTGTATCAGGTTTTATGTGGAGTTCCTTTATCCACTTGGACTTGAGCTTTGTACAAGGAGGTAAGAATGGATTAGTTTGCATTCTTCTACATGTTGACTGCCAGTTGAACCAGCACCATTTGTTGAAAATGCTGTCCTTTTTCCATTGGATGTTTTCAATTTGTGAAAGACCAAGTGACCATAGGTGTGTGGGTTCATTTCTGAGTCTTCAATTCTATTTTATTGATCTTCCTGCCTGTCTCTGTATCAGTATCATGCAGTTTTTATCACTATTGCTCTGTAGTACAGCTTGAGATTTGGGATGGTGATTCCCCCAAAAGTTCTTTTATTGTTGAGAATAGTTTTTACTATCCTGAGTTTTTTGTTATTCCTAACGAATTTGCAAACTGTTCTTTCTAACTCTATAAAGAATTGAGTTAGAATTTTGATGGAGATTGCATTGAATCTATAGATTGCTTTCGGTAAGATGGCCATTTTTACTATATTAATCCTGCCAATCCATGAGCATAGGAGAGCTTTCCATCTTCTGAGGTCTTCTATGATTTCTTTCTTCAGAGATTTGAAGTTCTTGTTATAATACAGATCTTTGACTTGTTTAATTAGAGTTACACCAAGATATTTTATATTGTTTGTAAACATCATGAAGAATGTTGTTTCTTTAATTTTTTCACAGCCCATTTATCCTTTGAGTATAGGAAGGCTACTGATTTGTTAGAGTTAATTTTATATCCAGTCACTTTGCTGAAGTTGTTTATCAGGTTTAGGAGTTCTCTGGTGGAAGTTTTGAGGTCACTTAAGTATACTATCATATCATCTGCAAATAGTGATATTTTGACTTGTTTTTTTCCAATTTATATCTCTTTACCTTCTTTTTGTCTAATTTCTTGAGCTAGAACTTCAAGTACTATATTGAATAGATAGGGAGAGAGTGAATAGCTTTGTCCAGTCCTTGATTTTAGTGGGATTGCTTCAAGTTTCTCTCCACTTAGTTTGATGTTGGCTACTGGTTTGCTGTATATTGCTTTTATTGTGTTTAGGTATGAGCCTTGAATTTCTGATTTTTCTAAGTCCTTTAATATAAAGGGATGTTGAATTTTGTCAAATACTTTGTCATCATCTAATAAAATGATCATGTGTTTTTTCTTTGAGTTTGTTTATGCAGTGGATTACAATGATGGATTTCCATATATTGAAGCATCCCTGTATCCATTAAATGAATCTTACTTGATTGTGGTGAAGGATTGTTTTCATGTGTTCCTGAATTTGGTTTCTGAGAATTTTATTGAGTATTTTTACATTGATATTCATAAGAAAAATTGGTCTGAAGTTCTCTTTTATTGTTGGGTCTTTGTGTGGTTTTGGTATCAGTATAACTGTTGCCTCATAGAATGCATTGTGTAGTGTTCCTTCTGTTTCTATTCTGTGGAATAGTTTGAAGAAGATTGGTGTTAGGTCTTCTCTGAAGGTCTATTAGAATTCTGCACTAAACTCATCTGGTCCTGAGTGTTTTTGGTTGGGAGATGTTTAGTGACTGATACTTCTTTAAGGGTTATGAGACTGTTTAGATGGTTTATCTAATCCTGATTTAAATTTTAGGATGAAATAGTTTGTAGATATTTGTTAAATCCATTTGGTTCATAACTTCTGTTAGTTTCAATGCATCTCTGTTTAATTTCTCTTTCCATGATCTGTCCATTGCTCAGACCAATGTGTTCATATCTTCTATGGTGTCTTCTGCACTTGAGATTCTCTCTTCTATCTATTGTATTCTGTTGGTGATGCTTGCATCTATGACTCCTGATCTCTTTCTTAGGTTTTACGTCTCTATGTTTGCCTTTAATTATGATTTTTTCCTATTGTTTCTATTACCATTTTTAGGTCTTGGACCATTTTCCTCATTTCCCCCCCCCATCTGTTTGATTGTACTGTCCTGTATTTTTAAGGGATTTACTTGTTTTCTCTTCTACCTGTTTGCCTGTGTGTTCCTGTATGGGAGTTCTTTATGGGAGTTATTTATATTCTCCTTAAAGGCCTTTATCATCTTCATGAGATGGAATTTGAGGTCAGAATATTGTTTTTCATGTATGTTAGGATTGCCAGTGTTTGCTGTGGTAGGAGATCTTGGTTGTGATGATGCCAAATTATATTGGGTTTCATTGATTATGTTCTTGCACTTGCCTTTTGACATCTGATTATCTCTGGTGTTAACTGGCCCAAGTGTCTCCAACTGGGGCAGACTTTCTTGGAGGCAAGTAGAGCTGTGTGACCTGGGTTAGAGTAGGCCCCCTGGGAGGCAGCCAGTGCTGTCTCTGGTTAGAGCAGGCCTCCTGTTTTTCTGGTTTTAGTGGGTTTCCTGTGGTTCCCCATGTCCCTGTTTTCTGTGTCCGTGGTTAGGTCAGATGTCCTGGGAGACAGGCTGGCTTTGGGGTCAGGTAGAAGGCACGTTGATCTTCTATAGGTTCAGATGATGCAGACTAGAAGGCAGGATTAGTAATTATTTTAAAGAGACAGTTTGATGTGTGTGTGTGTGTGTGTGTGTGTGTGTTTGTTTGTTTGTGTGTGTTACTTGTGTTTTGTGTCAGAGCTTGGCCATTCTCTGGAGTTAGATCATTAGTTGAGGTTTTTCTTGTTATCGTTTTAATACTAAGACCATCTTTATACTTTTAGTGGAAGTATTTCAATATTAGAGAAGACTAAATTGTAATAGTGTTTAGTCAAGTTGGTCTGTTTTTAGATTGTTGTTCAAGGGACTAGTGGATATTCCTAGTTCTCCATTACAGTTTATGTGCACTCTGAAAATATAGTTTTTGGCCATTAGTAAATCTACTGTTAAATAGGTTGTTCATTGACTTGAACATCAACTTCTGTCCTTCCTGAAGGATCAATAATTTAGGGGAGTAAAAGGATGATACTTGGGTTGGAATACTAGAATATTTGTTTTTCTGAGTATGAGTGGAAAAAACAAACAGAAAGAAAATCACAGTGGTATTAGTGATCTTAATATCATGTGGTTACTTTGTTAGATAGTAAGTACAGATGGGGATGTACATTGAAAGTGAACTTGTAGAAGTGCAGTAGAAGGGAGCAAAGGATAAGGAAAGGTATATAATGTGTGATTCAGACACAATAAAAAGAATTGGGAAAGCATGCACTTAAATAACATAGAACATTTTTATCTCTAAGAATATTAAACAACAGACACTATAACCTTTGTTATCCTGTCTGATTAGGAAGAGAAAAAAAGGTGATAGGTTATGAAGAAAAATAAATATGAACAGTTGTAAAAAATGAGGGATGAATGTGGCATGTTATGTTGACCTTGAGTATTATATAAATAAGAATGTTCTATTTTTAAAAAGCTGAATGGATATTGAGTGTGGAAGGGAATCTTGACTGTCTCCCTAAGTGGTACAACCAAAAGTTGACATAGAAGCAGTAATAAAATCTTAAACTGAAAATGGCTACCTAAACAGGATTTTGAAGGAAAGATCGAAAAGGTTTTCTAAGCTTGAATGGTGAACCAGAGCTGAGACTAAAGTTCATGTGAGTTCTCTAACCTTTATAGAAAAGGATACAAGGCTAAGTAACTCTTGAAAGAATCAAATATTTTTAATATAACTTGTTCAGTCTGTATAATGTTAATACTTCTATGTATGTTTTCACATCTGACTATTTGTAACTAGAAAATCAATTAGTGTGATATTTTCCCTGGGGAAATCCACCCACCCTGTCACCACCAATTCTCAGTTAACAGTAGTTCACTGAGTAGGATTCAGGCCTAATGAGTTTTCTCTGTTCATTTTGGCATGCCCACTGATGTCAATTTTTTTTTTTTTTTAGGTTACACTTGGGCAGTCATGTTAGAAAGATTTTAGAGGTGTGGCTTCTGACATAACATGGAGAGACACAATTTCACAACAACCCCCTGATTCTCTGGCTCTTACAATATTTTTACACCATTTTCCAGAATTCTAACAGTTTATTGGCACATTAGAACTAATAAGGCTGCAAGGTTTATGAAATGAGTACCTGTCATCTTCTGAGCCTCTCTAGTGTAAAGATAGCCATTGTTGGAGTACCCAGACTGTGTTGAGTATGCTAATCTATTTTAAGACGCATTATTGTGTCTCTTCTCTTCCTGTAGAGAAATTTGACCAATATACCCTTCTTAAATTAAAAATACTTTTTAAATGACTTGTCCTTTTGTGTGATATAGTAACATAACCACAAATGTTCTTCCTTCCTTTTTTCCCCCCAAGCCCATCAATAAGCCCCTCCCCACTCCTTCAAATTTATGGCCTCTTTTTTACTAATTGTCATTGCATGCACACATGTATTTGAATAGAGCTTGTTCAGTCTATACAATGTTGCTTGTATGCATATATTCACATTTCACCATTTGGCACTGAACAAACAGTGTGATATTTTCCCTGGGGAAAACCACCCATCTCTTTCCTACCTTTCCAATTCAGCAAGAAACAATTTTAAGAAGACCTTCATCCCAGATTCCTTAAATAGAGGTTGATGATTTTGCTTGTTTTATGAGTTATGAGTGTGTTGTCATTTAAGGTGATGGTTACAAATACTTATGATCTTGGATAGGGTAGAAAGAAACCAAGAAAGCAGTCTTAGAAAATTCATTTTCTTTTCCTTATCTCTAACCTTCTTTCTTTATGAGTTAAAGGGAAGTAATTGAGGAGAAAGAAGAAAATTTAGAAATACCATATGGCCTTCCCATTTTTTCCTGTGCCTGGAGCAGTCCTAGGGGCACAAGCTCTGCACCCAATTCCCCAAAACCCAGAGTAGGCTGGACTCCCAGGAGCTCTAACCTGCTCAGGATTGTAGGTGAGTAGGCCACAACACCCCCACCCCCAAGCAGGGAGTAATTGGAACTCATGGAGACCCAGGAACGCCCTCACAGACAGTGGCACAGGACCCTTCGGATCTGCACTGGTGCCCAGAGCAGCCCTAGGGTATCAGCTCTGCACCTAATCCCCCCCCCCCAAAACCAGAGTAGGCTGCACTCCCAGGAGCTCTAACATGCCAGGAACATAGTATAATAGGATGACAGGATGTAAGGAGCTTATGCACACCAGGATTTCAGGATCTCACAAGCAGCTTGACTCTCAGGAGCCTGACTCCAAGTATCTCAGGATCATAGGATCACAGAGACAGCTGGACTTTGAGGAGTTCTGACACAACCAAGATAACAAGACAGACAGGCTTCAGGCAGCATCAGTGAGTGAGGGTAGCACTAGAGATAACCAGAAAGGCAAGTACAAGAACATAAACAACAGAAACCAAGGTTACTTGGCATCATCAAAACCTAGTTCTCCCACCATAGCAAGTCCAATGACACCAGAAAAGCAAGATTTGGATTTAAAATCACTTCTAATGATTATGATAGAGGACTTTAAGGACATAAATAATACTCTCAAAGAAATTGAGGAGAACACAGGTGAACAGGTAGAAGCCCTTAAAAAGGAAACACAAAAATTCCTTAAAGAATTACAAGAAAACACAACCAAACAGGTAAAAAACTTGAACAAAACCATCCAGGACATAAAAATGGAATGAGAAACAATCAAGAAATCACAAAGGGAGACTACCCAGGAGATAGAAAACCTAGGAAAGAGATCAGGAGTCATGAATGCAAGCATCTCTAACATAATACAAGAAACAGAAGAGAGAACCTCAGGTACAGAAGATACCATAGCAAATATTGACACAACTGTCAAAGAAAATACAAAGTGCAAAAAGTTCCTAACTGAAAACATCCAGGAAATCCAGAACATGATAAGACCAAACCTAAGAATAATAGCTAGAAGAAAGCAAAGATTTCCAACTTAAAGGGCTGGTAAATATCTTCAACAAAATTATATAAAAAAAACTTTCCTAACTTAAAGAAAGAGATGCCTATGAACATACAAGAAGCCTACAGAACTCCAAATAGAGTGGATCAGAACAGAAATTTTCCCCTCCCATCACATAATAATCAAAACACCAAATGCACAAAACAAAGAAAGAATATTAAGAGCAGTAAGGGAAAAAGGCCAAGTAACTTATAAAGGCAGACCTATCAGAAATGTATCAGACTTCTCAACAGACTATAAAAAGCCAGAAGATTCTGGACATATGTCATACAGACCCTAAGAGAACACAAATGCCAGCCCAGGATATTATACCCAGAAAAACTCTCAATTACCGTAGATGGAGAAACCAAAATACTCCATGAAAAAACCAAATTTACACAATATATTTCTACAAATATAGCCCTACAAAGGAAAATAGAGGGAAACCTCTAACACAAGGAGAGAAATGATACCCTAAAAAAAGTAAGAAAGTAATCTTCCTCCAACAAACCCAATAGAAGATAGCCACACAAACATAACTCCACCTATAATAACAAAAATAACAGGAAGCAGCAATCTCCTCTCCTTAATATCTCTTAACCTCAATGGACTCAATTCCCAAGAAAAAGACATAGACTAACAAATTGGATACATCAACAGGACCCAGCATTTTGCTGCATACAGAAAACCACAGTGACAAGATATACACTACCTTAGAGTAAAGGCTGGAAAACAATTTTTCAAGCAAATGGTCCTCAGAAACAAGCTGGAGTAGTCATTCTAATATCAAATAAAATCGACTTTCAACTAAAAGTTATCAAAAAGGATAAGGAAGGACATTTCATACTTTTCAAAGGAAAAGTCAACCAACATGAACTCTCAATTCTGAACATCTATGTGCCAAGTGCAAGAGCACCCACTTTCATAAAAACAAAAAACAACAACAACAACAAAAAAAACAAAAACAAAACAAAAAAACAAACCTTCCTAAAGCTCAAAGCACACATTGCACCTCACACAATAATAGTGGGAGACTTCAACATCCCACTCTCAGCAATGGACAGATCATGGAAACAGAAACTAACAGAAGTTATGAACCAAATGGATTTAACAGATATCTATAGAACATTTCACCCTAAAACAAAAGAATATACCTTTTCTCAGCACCTCATGGTACCTTCCCCAAAACTGACCATATAATCGGTCACAAAACAGGCCTCAACAGATACAAAAAAATTGAAATAATCCCATCCATTCTATCAGATCACCATGGACTAAGACTGGTCTTCAATAACAACAAAAACAATAATGACAAAAACAATAACACATTCACGTGGAAACTGAACTACACTCTAGTCAGTGATAATGTGGTCAGGGAAGAAATAAAGAAAGAAGTTAAAGACTTTTTAGAATTTAATGAAAATGAAGACACATCATACCAAAACCTATGGGACATAGTGAAAGCAGTGTTAAGAGTAAAACTCATAGCTCTAAGTGTTTACAAGAAGAAACTGGAGAGAGCATACACTAGCAGCTTAACACCTGAAATCTCTAGAACAAAAAGAAACAAGTACACCCAAGAGGAGTAGATTACTTCTTTGTTCTAGCCTAAGATTTAGATTTCTACCTGAAATTACTTCTTTGTTCTAGCCTAATGTCAGATTTCTGCCTGAAGCCTACTTCCTTGTCCTTGGCCAATGTCATATTCCTGCCAAGCAGCCCATCTCCTTGTCTTTGGTGGCCGCCAGAGTGATGGGTGAGACATGCTTATGCCAGGACAAGGAATGATTCTGACCTGTGAGCTTGCTGAGTGCCCGGACAATGTGGTCTAATTTCCTGAGTTCTTTGTATATTTTGGATATTAGCCATCTATTGGATGTAGCATTTGTAAAGATTTTTCCCAATTTTTTGATTGCCATTTTGTCTTATTGACAGAGTCCTTTGCTTTACAGAAACTTTGCAGTTTTATGAGGTCCCATTTGTCAATTCTTGATCTTAGAGCATAAGCCATTGATGTTCTGTTCAGGAAGTTTTCCCCTGTGCTCAGGTATTCGAGGTTCTTCCCCACCTTCTCTATTAGTTTCAGTGTATCTGGTTTTATGTGAAGGTCCTTTATCCACTTGGACTTGAGCTTTGTACAAGGAGATAAGAATGGATTGATTTGCATCCTTCTACATGCTGACCTCTAGTTGAACCAGCATCATTTGCTAAAAATGCTGTCTTTTTTCCACTGGATGGTTTTAGCTCCTTTGTCAAAAATGAAGTGACCATAGGTGTGTGGGTTCATATCTGGGTCTTCAATTTTATTCCACTGATCTTCTTGCCTGTCTCTGTACCAATATTATGCATTTTTTAACACTATTGCTCTGTAGTACAGCTTGAGGTCAGGGATGGTGATTCCCCCCAGAAGTTCTTTTGTTGTTGAGAAAAGTTTTCGCTATCCTGGGTTTTTTGTTATTCCAAATGTATTTGCATATTGCTTTTTCTAACTCTATGAAGAATTGAGTTGGAATTTTGATGGGGACTCCATTGAATCTGTAGATGGCTTTTGATAAGATGACCATTTTTACTATTCTAATCCTGCCAATCCCTGAGCATAGGAGAGCTTTCCATTTTCTGAGATCTTCGATTTCTTTCTTCAGAGACTTGAAGTTTTTTCATACAAATACTTGCTGGGTTAGATTCACACCAAGGCATTTTATATTATTTTTGACTATTGTGAAGGGTGTCATTTCCCTAATTTCTTTCTCAGCCTGTTTATCCTTCGAGTAGAGGAAGGCTACTAATTTGTTTGAGTTGATTTTATATCCAGCCACTTTGCTGAAGTTGTTTATCAGGTTTAGTAGTTTTCTGGTGGAGGTTTTTGAGTCACTTAAGTATACCATCATATCATCTGCAAATAGTAATATTTTGACTTCTTCCTTTCCTATTTAAATCTCTTTGACTTCCTTTTGTTGCCTAATTGCTCTGCTAGGACTTCCAGTCCTATATTGAATAGGTAGGGAGAGAGTAGGCAGCCTTGTCTACACCCTGACTTTAGTGGGATTGCTTCAAATTTCTCTCCATTTAGTTTGATGTTGGCAACTGGCTTGCCGTATATTGCTTTTACTATGCTAAGTATGGGCCTTGAATTTCCTAATCTTTCCAAGACTTTTAACATAAAGGGATGTTAAATTTTGTCAAATGCTTTCTCAGCATCTAGTGAGATGATCATGTGTTTTTTCTTTGAGTTTGTTTATATATTGGATTACATTTATGAATTTCTGAATACTGAACCATCTCTGCATTCTTGGGATAAAACCTATTTCATCATGTTTTGATGTATTATTGGATTTGGTTTGTGATAATTTTATTGAGTATTTTTGCATCGATATTCATAAGGGAAATTGGTCTGAAGTTTTCTTTCTTTGTCGTGTCTTAGTGTGGTTTAGGTATCAGTGTAACTGTGACTTCATAATATAGTTTTCTTTTTTGTTGATGTTTCTTTATCTTGTCTTTTGTGTTGTACTTTTACCAGTTTTGTGGGAGTTTCAGAGTGGTCCTTCTGGTTCTACTTGTAAAATATTTTTATTACTTAAAATGATTTTTAATTTAAATATATTTTGATTACATTTCTACTTTCCCATGTACTTCTAGAGGCTTCCTTCCCCACCTATCCAACTTTAAGTTATTTCTTACACAACAAAAACAAAATATAACAACAATTAATTTTGTTTTCTTGAATATTTTAAGAAAGACTGGCTGTAGATATTATTTAAACGTCTGGTAGAATTCTGATGTGACTTTTTCTATTCCTGAACTTGCTTCACTTTCTATTACTACTTTAATCCCCTCATTTGTTATGGGTATGTTTGAATGTTTGACTTCTTCTTGGTTTCATTTTGGTGGTTTAGCTTAACATAAAAACTCATCTACTTCTTATATGTTTTTCAGCTTACTACAGACTTTTAAAGTAACCTTGTATAATATTTTGGATTTCTTTGGTGTCTGGTATAGTGATTCCTTGTCTTTTTCTGACACTGTTCATGTTACTCCTTTCTTTCTTTTGGTTTGATGAGCCAAAGTATGTCAACTTTTTATCATTGCCTAAAAGAACCAGCCCTTAGATTTATTTCTTATATTGTTTTTTTTTTTGTTTGTCTTTTATTAATTCCTACTCTGATCTTTATTATCTTTTGTCATTGACTGGGTTGGATTTGGTTTAGACCACTATTGGTTAAACACTCAAAATACTCTGAACTCTATCTGAGAGACAGTTGCAAACCCACATTTATTGCAATAGAAAGATAAGAAATTGAACCATCTGAACAGTCTGTCAACAGATGACAGGGTGAAGAAAGTATGCTATGCATATGCATTATTTTGTCCTACAAATTATAGCACTTTGAGGAAAATGAGTGGATATGAAATCATATGTTCTGTTAAATAATTCAGACTCAGAAATACAAATGCTACCTGTTTTCCATCATATATGTAAGCTGGGTTGAAGTGTGTGTGTGTGTGTGTGTGTTTAAACTAAAAATGGACCATGTTATAACCCAATTTCAGAAGAGAACACACACTTTTTCTAGAGAATATAGGGAAATCAATTTCAAACTGATGGGAATGTTCCTTACTGCTACTATTAAAGCTACCCAGTTGTGAAAATTGACTATATATATATATATATATATATATATATATATATATCTCACAAATATATATATGAAGAGATATTTCATTATTTATTATATTTATGAAGTTCTCAAAGAATAAATAAAATGAAAAGAGACCACAAGAGGGAAACAAGAGCTCTTAAAGATCAAGAGGGAATAAAAATAATTGTTAACATGTGATTTGAAATGCAAACAAGCTATATGGAATATATAGTTATAGGACAATTTGGGCTGCAGCAAGTTGGAGCAGACAGATGTGAGGGATACTAGGAAAGAAGGACATATAAAAGAAAAACTTTTATGAAAATAGCATACTAAAATTTATTTCTTTTAGATAATAACTTGTAATTTAAAGTATTTTGAACATTCAGGTTTTCTAGATTATTCCTGTATTTTTGGAGATTATAATTATATCATCTCCAATGTCCTCCCTCTAAACCTTGCCATATATAACTCATTGAATGATTTGGTCTTATTAAAATTAATGGCATGCAACATACAGATATTTTTACAGAATGAATAAAATATAGAAATGCACTGAATGATATCTAGACTTCCCCTGAGATAAGAGCCATGACGTTTTAGCTAAGTGTTTTTCTTTTCTTCCTTTAAAAAATTCTAATACTAAAAACCTCTAAGTGAGTGTGATATTGTAAACCAATTTGTGTAATTATGAGCTCTGGGCATTCTATCTCCAAGATCATAAAAGAGTCAACAATTACCACAGGCCATCAAAGTTCCAATGTCTAGGTTCAAGTACAATTGGGGCACTGAAGTGTATTCTCCACTGGTGACTGATTGCATCAGGGGATGATTTTATTGTTTATTAATATCAAACCTGTAAAAGGAACCAGAACCTTACATGAACAAGACAAAGGACTTACTTTAGATCTTGGTCATGACCCAGCAAGGAATAAGCTTAAATAAGTAAGTGCTGAAACATTGATCTCTCATCATAAGAGAAAAGTTGATGAGAGGAAATTGCCCTATTAATTTTCTTCTATGATGATTTGTTAATTTATAGTCAGTGTTGTATTAAGGTGGGCTAATATATAAGTCAATTTTATTTCATTCTCCATGGATTGCATTTGACAAAACATCTCAGACACCCAAGGTAAAAGTAAAGTCTCTTTTTAAAAGCAGTCTTACAATATTGTGAGTGTGAGAGAAAAAAGAGGAAGGTGGATAACTACAGTACTATGTTTATTTCCCATAGTCATCCTATGGGTCCCTCAAAATGGTTTCATAAGAAATTCTGTTATTATGAGGATGAGGAAGAATAGCAAGTAAAGGAGAACAGCAGTAGCATCTCGAACTATTACTAAAGGATTTTGTTCTCTGGACTCTGATCTGTACATTCCATATGGCTTATTTCTCTTCATTTACCTAATCACCTCCACTTTGATGATTATCAGCTTGTTTTCTAGAAAACAAAAAGTACATCCTTTATGTCAATTTTACACTAGAGAATCGAGCAAAAAAAAAAAAAAAGTAGTAACACACATTTGAAGTCGATCACTTAATTATTGACATGGGACCTCTTTTTTTTCCCCAGAAGTATCTTTCTTAGTTACTCCCAATAATAACCTCTTATGTGTTTCGTTTCTTGTAAATTTAGGAGATTTATATTTTTCTTTTTTGGAATTCCTTATACACCACTGTGGAAGACATCAAAAATTTCAACAAAGAGAATAGCCATAAATCACAGGTAAAGAACAAAAAAATAGTAACATAGTAATTCAAGGTAGTCTTCCCTGGCCTCCAGGATAGCCTTGAAACTGTCCATATCCTCCTCCATTAAAAAAATCACTCTGGATCATAACATAAAATCAGATTTCTATTTTATTTACTCAGAAGTCTAGATAGTATTATAATATATGCTTTAGGTTTATGTGCCATCATAACCTCTAGAATTCAAGACTAATAGAAAAATATTTCAGATAGACTAAGAAACAATACTAAAATGTAACCCCTGTAATATAAGAAACATTGCACAGGTTTAGCAGATTGTACTTATAAATTTAGGAGTGTGTGTGTATGTGTGTGTGTGTGTGAGAGAGAGAGAGAGAGAGAGAGAGAGAAAGAGAGAGAGAGCGAGCAGAGGCTATTAATTTGAAAAGGAACAAGAAAGGTTATATGAGAGGGCCTGTAAGGAGAAAGGGGAATTAGATGGTATAATTACATTATAATCTCAAAACCTAAGGAAAAATGAAAGAATATTGATCTAGAAAACTGTACTTTCATATGTTTAGCATATAACTTTAAAGATACATTACATTTACTACTGCCTAGTTTATATCCTACAAACAGTAATAAGTTTGATAAGTTCTATTTTATCCTATTCTTTTTTTTCAATTTTTTATTGGATATTTTATTTACATTTCAGATGCCAATCCCTTTTCCCATTTCCCTTCCCCAGAAAACCCCTATCCCGTGCCCCCCCTTTCCATTTGGCTTTTATACAATTTTTTAAATGTTAATCAAGGGCTTTGTAAGTATGCTAATGCTCAATCAGAGCAATAACTAAGCAAAAACCTTTTGCAATGGTTGAAAAAAAATGAAAAACTTTATTCCATCAGACTAAGAAATGATTTAATTTTGAATTTATTTATTTTTGTTTATTATTTCTATAATGCTTGGAAAGCTATTAGTATCTGAGACTTGATGTTTTTATATGTGACAATTTTTAGTAAGTACAATTGCATTGAATAGTAACAAAATGGGAAAATCAATTGTGTGACTAAGTACTGGTGAAATATTTATATTTTATGAATAATAATGCATGAGATTAAATTTTATAAAATTCAAATATAATACCCTGCAACCTAAAATATTTTCTATTTATGTGATGAAATTTTTCATTTTCCCTTATATTGAGTATTTTTTAAAAAATTGAAGACAATAGTTATGCCTATTTTCTTTTCATTTTCCCATAGCTTATACTATGGTTAACACAAAAGATGTTTCAAAAACAACATGCCAACATTAAATAGACCCTTTATTAGCTTATAAAGATTGGTCATAATCAATCGACTTCAAAACATTAGGTAATTCTTGTCTATGCTTTCATCTCCTAAAGATACCCCCTTATAAGAATAGAATCATGAATTTTAATCTTATCATTGAAAGCATTACAGCATTCGTATATTCAAAGTTCATGACATAGATTTTGACAGGCATAGAAAATTTAAAAGACAGAAAAACTGGGTATGTGAACTTTTGAACTTAATCTAAGGCATATCTAGACTATCTTATCAGCCTTTAAATGTCATGGCCATCAAAACTCTTATTTACTACTTATGGGACAAACTAGCAAATAAAAAATGTATAGAAGTTCCTCAAATAACTAACAATAGATTTATCATGTAATTCAATTATAGCACTAACAAATATTTACCCAAAGCACTCCAAATCATGACGTCACAGAGACACATAAGTTTTGATTATTATTTACAATAGGTAATTTATGGAAGCAGCCTAAGTACCCCAAAGAGGAATGGATAAAGAAAATATAGAATGTATATAATTAATTTTTTCAGCCATAACATGACAAAATTGTATTATTTGCAAGAGAATAAATGCAACTAGAGACCATATTAAACAGATTATGCCAATCTTGGAAAATATTTTTTTTTCAATAATAAAATTAAGGCATGTTCAGTTTTACTAGAAATTACAAACACTTGTAACTCCTTGCATTTGTTTCCCCTAAATTTTATATAAGTGTTTAAACTTAGGTGCGTGCATCTAATATGAAATCAGTAGTGAAAGTGTGTAAAGAAAAAAGAAGACAAACAAGAGTGGACACTTAAGAGGAAATGGGTGAAATGTGTTTAATATACAGTGTATACTCACACCAAATGTCTTAGGTGTCACAACATCTTGTATAGTAATATCTACAATGATATTTTAAGTTGATATTGTCATGCTGATAGAATTTTCAAAGAAAGATATACGCACTGGTGGTATTTTCCTATCTTTAGGGGCTATCCACCCATATTGTGCAGATGGGCAATATTCTTTAGTACAAACACATAGCGGTAGAAAGATAGATAAAATAAACATTGAGCCCCATATAATACAAGTTCAACTACATTGGACTAAACTACTTACATCCTGACCTCTATGGCTCATCATTATCTGCTCTTCTGAAGTAGACATATCATTTCTCATGAAGATGGAATTTCTTTTATATTTATTTTTTTATTTTATTTTATTTTTTTATATTTTATTTACATTTCAGATGCCATTCCCTTTCCCCATTTCCCCTCCCTAGAGAAAACCCTTATCTCATGCCCCTTTTTCCTTTTTGCTTTTATACATTTTTTTTAAATGTCAGTCAAAGGCTTTATAAGTTGGGTAATGCTCGAACAGAAGTGTAACCCAATGCCCAACCTAGATATATAAACTGTCTTTGACTGGTGGAGACACATGAACATCTGCCTCCTTGCCCCCACTCTCTTTCTCTCTCTCATCACCTAGCTTCTCCTCTCCTTCATTTTCTCCTCTCCTTACTCCATCTCTTCCTCTCGGTGCTCCTTCTCCCTTAGCTCCTCCTACATATCACCCTTCCTGTTAAAATAACACTTTTCTCTCAAAATACAATTAGAGCATAAATATTCCTATTTGTACCAGTGAGGTACAAGATAATCCTAATACACAGTCCATCATTTTGTCGATTAACCAGAACATCTGTCATCTCTCCTAACTAAAACACTTAGTTTTGAACCTGGTCGTTTTTCTTGGCTTTAGAATGAATGTCAGCTGAAGACCATCCACTCAGATCTTTTCTCTCAAGGTAAATAGCCAGGATTGGCTATGAGACTATAGATCTTCAACCCCATCAGAAATCCAGAATGACTGAGTTAACTGAAGTTATGGGAAGCACTAAGCATAGCTTCTCAAACTTAGCCAATTTATAGAGACTGCTGAACACCTGGGCAGCCCCTATACTACAGAACGTTGGAGCATCTGATCTTCAGCCTTCTGGCCCAGAATCATCTGACAGACCTTAGTGCTGCAGAGTTATTAAGGGTTGATTACTCTGTCTAGGCAGATATAATCAGTTGACTATTCTGCAAGTGTGTCCTTTTCTGGACAGTAATTTGCCTGTAGATGGAAAGAGGCAATTCTTGCTTGTGGCTGTCTCTGCACAACTGGAGTGACTCCAAGGATGCTCAATTTCTTCTTAGAATCCAAGACAGGAAGCTGTCAGGAGCAGACAGGTCTCTACTCAAAATGAACATTAATATAGAAATGTTTGTAACGTCAATTCTGTGGACTTCTGACGTTTTGAAAACCACCTATCCCTGTGAGGCAGTCTGGACTGTTGTCCATTAACTCCTCTCAGCTATTTCTAAATAAAATATAGAAAACATCCTAACAATAAACTCAAAGTCATGAATTTGCTATAGTCCCTTAACTCACAGGCTAACCATCTCAAATCAGTTAAAAAAATTAAAGAAGGACTGGGTCTAAGCCTTGTATTCCTAAATGTGTTATACAGGCACAATGACTATGACAGTAACAATATTCATCTCACTTTTATAGAAGATGGAATTTCTTAATAAATTATCAAAGCACAATTATTAATAAATAGACTTTAGGTATATCATCTATATAGAATAAGTTATATAAATGACAATTGTTGAGATTTTGAGGAGTAACAAATGTTTATAATATTAGAATCAAACAATTATCATTGGTTTTACTATATTAAGAGAGAGTCTGAAGAACTTTTTATTGAAAATTTTATTTTCATATACTTTATTCTAGTTATAGTTGTCATCCCACCCCCTCATCCCAGATCCTTCCAACCTACCCACCCAACCCTACACACTTTCTCTCTCTTTAGAATACTAACATGCTAACAGTGAATCAAAGACAAAACAAAACAAATATACAGGCAAAAGTTCAATAATACAAAAAAAAATCAAGAATTTTGTAAGGAGCCTAAGAAGAATGCTCAGTGTGCAGTGTACAGCTTGAGAATTTGAGTTTGAATACCCAAGACCAGTGTAAACTGGTAAAAATAATAGCATGTTCTGTAACTGCAGTACTGAGGGTAGGGGTAGAAACAAGAAAATTTCAAGTATTTGCTATGGAAGTTGTTGTTTTAATATTCTTTTTAACTAATTTGCTTTATATTCTGATTTTAGCTTCCCCTTTCCCTTCTCCTCCCAGACCCTCCCTCTTACCTCACCTCCCCAACACACTCCTAGCATCCATTTTTCCTCAGAAAAGGCTCAATAAAAGGAAGGCCTCACATGGGTACCAACCAACCTTGGCTTGTCAAAGTTGTAGTAGGACTAGGTGCATCTTCTCCTACTGTGGCTATGCAGGGCAGAACAGGTAGGGGAACGGGGGCCATAAATTGGCAACAGAGTCAGATAGAGCTCCTGCTATTAGAAGTGCACGTGAAGACCAAGCTATCAATTGTTACCTATGTGTGAAGGGCCTAGGTCTTGTTATATATTCACTTTATTATATTTCGGTATGAGCCTTATTTCCGAGATATCTCCAAGACTTTTATCATAAAAAGTGATGGATTTTGTCAAAGGTTTTTTCAGCATCTCATGAGATTATAATGTGGTGGGTTTTTGTCCTTTCAGTTTGTTTATATAATGGAATGTATTTATGGCTTTTCATATGTTGCACCAGCCCTGCATCTCTGGTATTATGTCTTCTTGATTATGGTGAATAATTTTTTGATGTGTTTTTGAATTTGATTTGAAAATATTTTATTGAATATTTTGCATCAATGTTCATAAGGGAGCTTAGTCTGCAATTCTCTTTTTTTGGTTGAGTCTGTGTGGTTTAGGTATCAGGATGATTGTGGCTTCATAAAATGAAATTGGCAGTGTTTCTTCTATTTCTATCTTGTGGAATAGTTTGAGTAATATTGATAATAGCTTTTCTTTGAAAGTCTGCCTTAATTCTGCACTAAGGCCATCTGGCCACAGGTTTTTTTACTTTACAGATTTTTAATGACTGCTTCTATTTTCTTAGGGATTACAGACCTATTTAAAATATTTTCATGATCTTGATTTAACTTTGATAAGGTGTATTTATCAAGAAAATCATCCAAATAATTTACATTTTCCAAATTTATGGATTACATATTTGTGAAGTAAGACATAATTATTCTTTGGATTTTCTCTGTGTTGGTTGTTATGTTCTTGTTTTCATTTCTGATTTTGTTAATTTAGTTGTTTCTCTCTGACTTTTAGTTAGTTTGGCTGTTTGTCTATATTGTTGATTTTCTCAAAGAACCAGATCTTTGTTGTATTTTTTTTCTCTTTTATTCTTTGTAATGTTCTCTTTTTTTTATTGGTTATTTTATTTAATTTCAAATGTTATCCCCTTTTCTGGTTTCCCCCCTCAATCCCCCTATCCCATCTTCTATCCCCCCTGCTTTTATGATGGTGTTTCCCCACCCACCCACTTCTACTTCACCGTAGCATTCCCCTATGCTGGGACATTGATCTTCCACAGGACCAAGGACTTCCCCTCCCATTGTTGCCAGATAAGGAAATCCTTAGCTACATATGCAGCTGGATCCATGTGTCCCTCCATGTGTATGCTTTGGTTGGTGGTTTAGTCCCTGGGGGCTCTGGGGGATTTGGTTGATATTGTTATTCCTGTGGTGTTGCAAACCCCTTCAACTCCTTCAGTACTTTCCCTAACTCTTTCACTGGGGTCCAATTCTATTTGTTTTTAATTTATGAATTTCAGCCAATATTTTAATTTTTTGTGCCATCTACTCCTCTTAGGTATGTTTGCTTCTTTTTGTTTTTGTTCTAGAGCTTATATATGTACTGTCAAGTCACTAGTATGAAATTCCACTAATGTCTTGTTCTTCCAATAATTTAGTATTTTTATTTTTGTTCACCTTAGATTCGGATTACAGTCCTGGTTCCCTCCTCTCTTCCCATTTCAACCTTGACAGAATCCTTCCCCCATTGCCCCCTCCCATTCTCCACAGAGAAAGGGAGGCACTCCTTGTGTTCCAGTCCACCCTGGATATCTAGTGATAAGCACAACAGAAATCCTCTCCCACTGAGGCCCAACCAGGTAGTCCAGGTAGGGAGAAGGGGAGCCAATGAAAGGAACAGAGATAGAGACAGCCCCCACTCCACTTGTTAGGGGATCCACGTGAAGACCAAGCTGCACATTTGCTACTAATGTCTAGGGAGTCTAGGTTCAACTCCTGCATGTTTCCCAGTTGATGGCCCAGGCAATGTAAGTCCCCATGGCACCAAGCTAGTTGATTCTATAGGTCTTCTTCTGGTATCCTTGATCCCTTTAGCTTGTTCACTTCTATCCCCAGTTCTTCCTCAAGACTCCTCATCTCCACCTGATGTTTAGCTGTGGTGGTTTCTGCATCTGACTCCATTTGCTTCTGGATAAAACTTCTCAGGAAACAGTTACATCAGTCTCCTTTCTTAAAGCATAGAAGAGTATCACTATTAGTATCAGGGGTTGGCTTTCTCACATGGATGGGTCTCAAGCTGGAGTAGTTATTTCTTCAGTCACTGCTCCAGCTTTATCCCTGTATATCTTGCAAGCAAGACAAATTTTGGAATGAAGGTTTTGTGGGTAAATTGATGTTCTGCTCCCTAATCTGGAAGTCCTTCCTGGCTACAGGAAGAGGCTAATCCAGTCTCTATATCTTTCTCTAGTAAGAAGAATCTCAGATAGGGTCACTCCCATCGACTCCCTGTATCCTTTCTCATCCTAGGCCTCCAGCTAGTCACAAGTGATGCCCCAATTTTATTCTCTCTCCCAGCCTACTCCCCTGGCCAGTCTCTCCACACCTAATAATCTGCCCCATTACTCTCTTCACACTCTCCTATCCAGTCCCTTCACTTTATCCACCTCTGGTGACTATTTAGAGTCTCCTTCTGGGTGAAATTCATGAATTCTTTCTTGGGGCTATCTCATTACTCAATTTCTTTGGGTCTGTGGATTGTAACATTGTTGATCCTACATGGTTTGGCTAATGTCCACTTATAAGTGAATATATTCCATATGTGTCTTTCTTGCTCTGGATTACAGGAAACAATTTTCTTAACAGAACACTAATTCCTCAGGCTCTAAGATCACTAATTGATGAGTAGGACCTCATGAACCTGAAAAGCTTCTGTAAGATAAAGGCTACTAACAGATTGGGAAACTCAAGAAATTAGGCACCAAAAAACCAAATAATTCAATTGAAAAAAATGGGGTATAGAGCTAAACAGAGAATTGTCAACAGAGGAATCTCAAATGCCCAAGAAGCAGTTAAAGAAATATTCAACATCCTTAGTCAGAGACACACAAATGAAAAAATCCTGAGACTCCGTCTTACAACTGTCAGAATAGCTAAGATAAAAAAACTCAAGTGATAGCAGATGTTGGTGAGAATGTGGAGCAAGGGGAACACTACTCCATTGCTGGTGGAAGTGTAAGCTTATACAACCATTTTGGAAATCATTTTTGCAGTTTCTCATAAGAGTGGGAATTGTTCTACCCAAAAGATGCCCCACTCTACCACAAGGACACTTGCGCAACTATGTTCAAAACAACTTTATTCATAATAACCAGAAACTAGAACAACTTAAATGTCCAACTAAAGAATGAGTAAAGAAAATATGATATATCTACACAATAGAATACTATCCACATACTAAAAACAAAGACATGAGTAATATCTTTATGTAGTCAACTAGGGCAATGGATTTTTCTCTTAGCAGGGCTTTCATTGTGTCCTGTAAGATTATATATGTTATGCATTTATTTTTATTAAATTTTAGAAAGTCATTTATTTATTTATTTATTTATTCCTTGAACCAGTAGTCATTTAGTAGAGAGATGTTCAGTTTCTATGAGATTGTGAGCTTTCTTTTGTTTCTATTATTGTGAAGTCCTGCTTAATCCACTTATCTGTGAGTGAATACCATGATTCCCCCAGAAGGTTTTCCTAAGTAGAAAATCTAGTACAAAATTTTGAAGTATTCCCTTGTAACAATTATGTTCACTATCTAAATGAACCATAGTAAATTACTGTACAAAATAATAGTTTAGACAATTAGTGTTTTCATAAAGTAGCTACCTATGACTTAAGAAAAATGTGCTACATTCTGTTTTTATTGTTTTTCTGTAGTAGTAAGGATTTTGAAAGTGAAAAGATATTATTTTCTTCTCTGTGTCATCAAAAAAGATTGTTTTATTTTTTCATGATCCTAAACTTCTGATCCCTCATGTTCTGGCTTTAGTACTCTGTTAAATTTACTTCCCCACTAATATACTTGTATAAAAGAAGATTATAACATGGAAACTTATATGTAGAGTTGTAGATGGTTGGTCTTGTCATGACACTGAAAGCTATGGACCTCATGTGAGAACATTTTACTAGTAGCAAGTTTGACTTAAAAAATGTTTTTTAAATTATTTTTCTTTTTTTCTGAAATCATAGTATAATTATACTTTATGTCATGTATTTTTCCAATAAATTTTGTTTCTCCAAAGGTGTCCAAACAGTACAGAAGCACAAAATCTACAAGTTGTCTCACAATTCCATCTCATGAGCCTCTCAGAGAATCCAGAACTGCAGCCTTTTCTTTTTGTGCTGTTTTTATCCTTCTACATGATCACAGTGCTTGGAAATCTGCTCATCATTCTGGCTGTGAGCTCTGACTTCCACCTCCATACCCCCATGTATTTCTTTCTCTCCAACCTTTCCTGGTCTGACATTTGTTTGATCTCTACTATAGTCCCAAAGATAATTTGGGATATTAAAACTCAAAGTAGAATCATCTCCTATGTCGGCTGCCTAACACAGATGTCCATGTTTATAGTTTTTGGGTGTATGGATAGTATGCTTTTGACTGCAATGGCCTATGATAGGTTTGTGGCCACCTGTCACCCTCTGCATTACAAGATCATTATGAATCCTAACCTCTGTGCCTTCTTAGTTTTGGCATCTGTTTTGGCAAGTCTTGTGGACTCTCAGGTGCACAATTTGATTGTGCTACAATTTACATACTTCAATGATATGGAAATCTCTAACTTTTTTTGTGATCCTTCACAACTTCTTAATCTTAACTGTTCTGAAATGTTCACCCAAAACATAGTTATACATTTTATTGGTGTCTTTTTTGGTTTATTTTCAACCTCAGGAATTATTTTCTCATACTATAAAATTATTTCTTCCATCCTGAGAATTTCATCAACAGATGGAATGTATAAAGCCTTTTCCACCTGTGGGTCTCACCTGTCAGCTGTTTGCTTATTTTATGGAACATCCATTGGAGTATACATTGGTTCAACTGGATCAAATTCTCCTGAAAACTGTGCAGTTGCTTCACTTATGTACACAGTGGTTACACCTATGCTTAATCCCTTCATCTACAGCCCGAGGAACAGGGACATTAAAACTGCCCTATGGCAGCTGAAGAGAAGAGTAATGTAATTGCATAACATATTCATTCATTTTTGAAGTTTGAATTCTTAACTATTTATACATGAAATTATAACCTCTTTGGTGTTGTGGCTTTAATTTCACTCCACTAATACCTAAATATACATATTCTTTTAATTTGTCTTTAATTATATTGAATGAGAATACTTACTGATGAATTAATTAATAACATTCAACTTTACTATCCATTGGATAAACCAATACTCCATTTCATCCCAGCCACATTGTCTGTGATTAAGAAAACAAATAAAAAAAAGAAAACAAATAAAAATAAACTGTAGTAGAGATATAGAGAAAAGAGAACATTTATAAATCACCATGGCTTCTGGTCTGTGCCTGAGCACTGAGCAGATCTTGAGCTTCAGCTCTTCACCCAATCCCACAAAACCCAGAGGAGATGGGGCTCCCAGGAGCTCTACCCCTAGCAGCAACACCCACTCCAAACAGTTCTGACATAACCAAGATAATAGGAAAGACAGGCTCCATTCAGAAACAGTGATCTCAAGTAGCACTGAAGATAACCAGATGGCGAAAGGTAAGTGGAAGATCATAAGCATCAGGAATCCAGGGTACTTGGCATCATCAGAACCTAGTTTTCCCACAATAGAATGTCCTGAATACCCCATCAGACCAGGAAAACAAGACTCAGATTTAAAATCATTTCTTATAATGATGATAGAGGACTTTAAGAGGACATAAATAACACTCTCAAAGGAATTGAGGAGAACACAGGTAAACAGATAGAAGCCCTTAAAGAGGAAACAAAAATTCCTTAAAGATTTACAAGAAAACACAACCAAACAGGTGAAGGAATTGAACAAAACCATCCAGGACATAAAAATGGAATGAGAAACAATAAAGAAATTACAAAGGGAGACTACCCAGGAGATAGAAAACCTAAAAAGAAGTCAAGAGTCATAGACGCAAGCATCACCAACAGAATACAAGAGATAGAAGAGAGAATCTCAGGTGTAGATGATACCATAGAAAATATTGACACAACAGTCAAAGACAATGCAAAATGCAAAAAGCTCCTAACCCAAAACATACAGGAAATCCAGGACACAATGAGAAGACCAAAGCTAAGGATAATAGGTATAGAAGAAAGCAAAGATTCCCAACTTAATGGGCCAGTAAATATCTTCAACAAAGTCATAGAAAAAAAACTTTCCTAACTTAAAGAAAGAGATGCCTATGAACATACAAGAAGCATACAGAACTCCAAATAGAGTAGATCAGAAAAGAAATTCCCCCACCCCATTACATAATAATCAAAACACCAAATTCACAAAACAAAGAAAGAATATTAAGAGCAGTAAGGGAAACAAAAACTGTTTATTTAATCTTTGGTATTTTTAGGATGAGGTGCTAAGTGCCCAAAACTGCAGTTTCTGACCTCAATGGATCACAAAAGGCAGGTCAGCTACAGTGACCTATAGTACAGCTATCGTAACTTAGGTAAATAAACTTTTATTATATAGCAATCTCAATTTAAAGAATAAGATTGTACAGCCAATTGTTTTTGTAAGGTCTGTAATATATCTGATATACACATTTTTATGGCATTTTTCTGGGGCCCAGGCAATCCTATATGAGTTCTTAAATGTCTTATAAAATTAAGGAAAATACATGTTTCTTAAATCGAGCTGTATGTGTAAAATTTGAAAATTAGCAATATTTTAAAAAAACAATTTTAAGCAATTATAAACCATGCGCTATATACTGGCTATAAATATACAAATTGAAAGCTTATTTTTTTGCATTTTAAATAGTGACTACAACACATAGTTCAATTATTTGTACTGAAGCAGGGAGGGGGAACTCAGGAGAGTAAACATGTAATCTAATTATATATATTGCCTTCCCAATTATATGAGCTGTCCATTAATACAGTAAACACACTTTTTTATGGGTGATATATATATCATAATATATATTTTTTTTTCATAAGAAATATAAAAGCATGTATAGAGGAAAACTGTAACAAATTGGTCATGTAATAGTTCAAATATCAGTATTCTTTTTTTTTATAACCAATTTTATTATCATTTGGAATAAGGAACATTTCATTAATTTCTTCTTCAAAATACCTTTGTAATCTTGACCTATAATTCTGTACTAATACAGCGATAGCTTCAAAACAGGATGTTAAAACTTTCTTTGGAAATAAATATTAATCTACATTAATGGTCCCTTTTATCAAAGGACTGTTATAAAACAGCCAACAACTAATCAATCTTTATATCTATTAATAAGGCTTCCTCTACTTTCTGCAAAATTACTCCTCTTTTTTTTTTTTTCCCGAGACAGGGTTTCTCTGTGTAATTCTGGCTGTCCTGGAACTCACTCTGTAGACCAGGCTGGCCTCGAGCTCAGAAATCTGCCTGCCTCTGCCTCCCAAGTGCTGGGATTAAAGGCATGCGCCACCAACGCCCGGCAAAATTACTCCTCTTTTATCAGTTAATTTTAGAGGGAAATTAGGGTTTGTTTCTCCCTTAAGAACATTAAACAGAGGCTTAAATCGCTTTGTGGAGAGTTTAAGACAAGGTCTTAGCCAATTAGCATCCTCTAAAAGCTTTTGAAAATAAAAAATAAGTAAACTATCTTTTCTTATTTGAATTTTCTGTGTCTCAATTTATTTAGAAATATAACTGATGTCTCAAATATTGAAAAGATTGTTTTTGAATGTTTTCTGGAACAACCAGCACTCTCTAAAATTTTAAAGCTTGTTGTATGAGAGCAAAGGCTTGTATTAAAACTCCTTTAGAGGAATCAACTAGTAAGTTAATTGTGTAACAAAAGAAAGTGTTTATCAGGGCCTTGTTTGGTCTCAGATAAAATCTTATTGAGATCTCTTTTATACATCTGGTTTTTGAGTGACTTTAACTCTGAATTACCATTTTTAATCCAGCTTTCTGTTACCAAAATTATACATTTGTAATCATACCCAATAATATATAACCAGAACATACAGAGCATACTTATATTTTTAAAACCAGTCAAGAATAAAAATAAATGCACATCTTATAGTTTTTATCCAAATAAATTTTTCTTACCTTTTTTGTTAGCTATAATTTTAAGGAAAAAAAAAAAGCCCAAACTATCAGTTCTTTTACCATAGAAGCTAAAAAAACAGTTGGCCCTCCTAACTCTTGCCAGGGCTCCTCTTGTGCCCTACTTCCTTTCACAGAGCAGGGCAATTTATCTGTCAG
This sequence comes from Rhabdomys dilectus, assembly GCA_019844195.1. Classification (NCBI taxonomy): domain Eukaryota; kingdom Metazoa; phylum Chordata; class Mammalia; order Rodentia; family Muridae; genus Rhabdomys; species Rhabdomys dilectus. The sequence goes on from JADRCG010010237.1 coordinate 990,221, forward strand.
CCTCTGTTGTGTAAATTGAAACTGTCTTTTCAAGCAGGTTTAAAACTAAATCCAGGGATGGATAGCAAGCAGTTTTAACCATTTTTTCTTTTGAACATGAAACATAGAACAACAATCATTCAACAGCAAAACAAAGGCACAACGATGTTACATCAGCGGTTAGCTGCTGGCAGGCATCGGATGTGGCAGGCGGATCAAGGAATGTCTCACAGTGCGTAGGCAGAAAAAAGGTTGGAAGAATGGCAGCATCTCTTGGGTGGGGGCTGGCTAGGGCAATTTTGACTGTTTTGAGCAGATCATAATGGCGATCTGATTCGTGAAGTGCTGTCTCTCCAACAAGATTCGTTTCATCCGTAGGTGGCGGTAGATCACCAGCATCCTCAAGGGCATGCAAAGAGGAATAGAGGCTTCCTTTGGGCTTGTTGTCCGGAGGTTTTGGAGAAAGTTTTTCTATGGGGTGATGGTCATAAACAGCTTCCATGTCAATAATGATTGACGCGGCAGTGGACCTATCCAAGGCACCATCAGCCGCGGAAGGAACAAATAAAGGTTCCTATCTCAAAGGGGATGAAGGCAGTGTGCAAATTGTTAGGTTAGTGGAAGGAAAGAGTGAGGCGGATTCTTTAAGAGACTGTTCTATGGAGATCAAGTACCAGAAATCTGGCCATTCTGGGGTGATTCTAAGAATGTCATCAATAAGGAATCAATAGCTAAAAGCTGGAACAGGCATTCTTGCAGGCACAAATATTTCAAAATAATTTCTAATATAGTCGCCAACTTGGCATCACCATTTTTCATCAATTGTTCCCTGCTGGGGGAACCATGGACAAATTTCTGCTACAAAATTTAAAAATTTCTCTAAATCTTTTTTCTTAACCCTAGTTCCTCGCATCCTGATGGACTCCTTGAGCCCTGTCACAAATAGTGACTACTCTGAAAATACTCATTCTGTACCTTTACCTCAAGGACTGGCCACTCTGATTCCCCACACAGACTGTCTCACGGGTGGGTGAGCATGGATTGCTCACTCACAGCACCTCCAGGAGTCACTCTAAAAGCACTTCATAATGGGAAGTTGCCCTCAGGAACTCTGAGCAGTCATCCTCAACGCTCTGAAAAAACCAGTTTGGCCTATCCTTCTCTGCAGAGTGGCATTCCCCCCCCCCTCTCTCTCTCTCTCTCTCTCTCTCTCTCTCTCTCTCTCTTGGTATTTTTTTATTGGATATTTTATTTACATTTCAGATGCCATCCGCTTTCCCCCTTTTCCCTCCCAAGAAAACCCCTATCCTGTGCCCCCTTTTCCTTTTTTCTTTTATACATTTTTTTTTTAAAAAAATGTTAATCAAAGGCTTTATATGTATGGTAATGCTCAATCAGAAGTATAACCCAATACCCAACCTAGATAAATAAACTATCTTTGACTAGTGGAGACACGTGAACATCTGCCTCCATGCCCCCTTCTCTTTCCCTCTCTTTCTCTCTCTCATCACCTAGCTTCTCCTCTACTTCATCTTCTCTCCTTACTCCATCTTTTCCTCTCGGTGTTCCTTCCCCCTTAGCTCCTCCTACATATCACCCTTCCTGTTAAAATAACACTTTTCTCTCAAAATACAATTAGATTATAATTATTCCTATTTGTACCAGTGAGGTACAAGATAATCCTAATACACAGTCCATCATTTTGTCGACTCACCAGAACCTCTGTCGTCTCTCTTGACTAAAACACTTAGTTTTGAACCTGGCTTTTTTCTTGGCTTTAGAATGAATGACAGCTGAAAACCATCCACTCAGATCTTTTCTCTCAAAGCAAATAGCCAGGATTGGCTATGAGACTATAGATCTTCAACCCCATCAGAAATCCAGAATGACTGAGTTAACTGAAGTTATGGGAAGCACTAAGCATAGCTTCTCAAACTTAGCCAATTTATAGAGACTGCTGAACACCTGAGCAGCCCCTATACTACAGAATGTTGGAGCATCTGATCTTCAGCCTTCTGGCCCAGAATCATCTGACAGACCTTAGTGCTGCAGAGTTATTAAGGGCTGATTACTCTGTCTAGGCAGATATAATCAGTTGACTATTCTGCAAGTGTGTCCTTTTCTGGACAGTAATTTGTCTGTAGATGGAAAGAGGCAATTCCTGCCTTGTGGCTGTCTCTGCACAACTGGAGTAACTCCAAGGATGCCCAATTTCTTCTTAGAATCCAAGACAAGAAAGCTGTCAGGAGCAAACAGGTCTCTAATCAAAATGAACATTAATACAGAAATGTTTATAACATCAATTCTGTAGACTTCTGATGTTTTGAAAACCAACTGTCCAATCTGGACTGTTGTCTATTAACTCCTCTCAGCTATTTCTAAATAAAATATAGAAAACACCCTAACAATAAACTCAAAATCATGAATTTGCTATAGTCCCTTAACTCACAGGCTAACTGTCCCAAATCAGTTAAAAAAGTTAAAGAAGGACTGGGTCTAAGCCTTGTATTCCTAAATGTGTTATCCAGGCACAATGCCCATGAGAGTATCAATATTCATTTCACTTTCATATCAATAAGAAGCTCATACCATTGAAAACCTTAAATTTGAAATCCAAGTAAATTCTGTACCATTTAAGAAATTATAACTTCATCTTGACACTAATTATACAGTTTTCTACCAATAGGTTATGGCTATGCCATAAATCCTAGCGAATCCTCCCTATTCCAACAAAACCACTTCTTTTCCCCAGAAAGACAGCCCAATATTAACCACCTTAGTCCTCAAGCCCAGGGAATAGTGGCACTGACTCTTCTTTAACTTCTTCAAGCTGATTATAGGCGTTGAGATATTAGAATAGGGGTGGGGGGAAGAGTAAATTGATAAGCCTCTGACACTGTGTCTTCACTGCATCCAGATGGAATTCCAGGACATCGGAGGTTTGAGCAGGTCTGCTCATTTTGCTTGATGAGTAGATACACCAAGGCTGTGTATTCTGCAATATACAATTCTCAGAACAAGTTTTAGTATCAAGAAATTCCCCCCCCCCCCCGAGGGCTGACATTTTTTAAAAGATGTTGGTTCTAACAACTTTTTTTTTCTTTTTTTAAAAATTGGTTATAATATTTACATTTCAAATTTTATCCTCTTACACCATTTCCCCCACCACCCAGGAACCCCTTATCCCACCCCCCCTCCTTGTGCTACTATGAGGGTGTGATTTTCCAGTTTCTATGATGCTGTTTCCATTAACATAAACTGCCTCCTAAATTTCTAAATCCTTCCATTTGTGTTATTAAATCTCCTATTTTTCTTTTTTCTTTCTTTTTTCTTTTCTTTTCTCCTTTTTTCTTTTTTTCTCTCTCTCTTTTCTAAAAAAATTGGGTATTATATTTACCTTTCAGATTTTATCCCCTTATCCCACTTCCTCCCACAACCCAGAAACCTCCTATTCCATCCCCCCTCCTCATGCTTCTATGAGGCTGTGCCTGAACCTATCTCCCACACCCACTACCCCCTCCCCACCCTCACATTCCCCCCTCCCACACTGTGTTCGTTTTTTCATGGGACCAAGTATCTCCTCTCCCACCTATTCCCAACAAGGCCATCCTCCCCTACATATACCGCTAGAGTCATAGGTCCCTCCCTATGTGCTTCCAGGCTGGTGGTTTAGACCCTGGGGGGCTCTGATTGTTTGGTATTGTTGCTTTCTTCCTGGGGTCACAAACCCTTTCTGCTCCTTGAATCTTCTCTCTAAGTTCTCCATTGGGAAACCCTTGATCATATCAGTGGTTAACTGTGAGCAAAGTCCTTGGCAGACCTCTAAGGGGACAGCTGTATCATGTTCTTGACAGCGTGCACTTCCAGTCATCCACATCAGTGTCTAGCTTAGGTGACTGTACATGGGATGGAAACCCAGGTGGAATGGTCTCCTGATGGCCCCTCCTTCAGTTTCTGTCCCATGTTATGTTTCCATAATTGCTCCCTTGAGTATTTTTGTTACCTGTTCTAAGTAGAACTGAGGCATCTCCTCTTGGTCTTCCTTCTTCATAAACTTCATGTGGTCTGTGGGTTGAGTCTTTGCTATTCCAAGCTTTTGGGCTAACATCCGCTTAACAGTGAGTAAACACCATGTGTGTTCTTTTGTGATTGGGTTAACTCACTCAGGATGATAATTTCTAGATCCATCCATTTACCTAAAAATTTCTCGAATTCATTATTTTTAATAGCTGAGTAATACTCCATTGTGTAGATGTACCACATTTTTTGTATCCATTCCTCTGTTGAGGGACATCTTGTTTTTTTTCCAGCTTCTGGCTATTATAAATAAGGCTGCTATGAACATAGTGGAACATATGTCCTTGTTATATGCTGGAGCATCTTCTGGGTATATGACAAGGAGTGGTATAGCTGGATCCTCAGGTAATGCTATGTCCAGTTTTCTGAGGAACTACCAGACTGATTTCCAGAGTGGTCGTACCAGCTTGCAATCCCACCAACAATGGAGGAGTGTTCTCTTTTTCCACATCCTTGCCAGCATCTACTATCTACCTGAGTTTTTGATCTTCGCCATTCTGACTGGTGTGAGGTGGTATCTCAGGGTTGTTTTGATTTGCATTTCCCTGATGACTAAGGATGTTGAGCATTTCTTAAGGTGATTCTCGGCCATTGGAGTTTCCTCTGTTGAGAATTCTTTGTTTAGCTCTGTACCCTATTTTTTAATAGGGTTATATGGTTGTCTGGAGTATAATTTCTTGAGTTCTTTGTATATCTTGGATATTAACAGATATTTCACTTGCTTGGTTAAGTTCACTCCAAGATATTTTATATTGTTTGTAACTATTGTGAATGGTGTCATTCCCTTAATTTCTTTCTCAGCCTGTTTATCTTTTGAGTATAGGATTTGTTTGAGTTGATTTTATATCCAGCCACTTTGCTGAAGTTATAAGGCTTAGGAGTTCTCTGGTGGAAATTTTAGGGTCACTTAAGTATACTATTATATCATCTGCAAATAGAGAAATTTTGACTTCTTCATTTCTTATTTGTATCCCTTTGACTTCCTTTTGTTGTCTAATCACTCTAGCTAGGACTTCCAGTACTATATTGAATAGTTAGGGTGAGAGTGGGCAGCCTTGTCTAGTCCCTGATCTTAGTGGGATTGCTTCAAGTTTCTCTCCATTTAGTTTTATATTGACTACTGGCTTTCTGTATATGGCTTTTACTATGTTTAAGTATGGACCTTGAATTCCTGCTCTTTCCAAGACTTTTAACATGAAGGGATGTTGAATTTTGTCAAATGCTTTCTCAGCATCTAGTGAGATGATCATGTGGTTTTTTTTTTCTTTGAGTTTATTTATGTAGTGGATTACATTGATGGATTTCTGAATATTGAACCATCCCTGCATTCCTGGGATAAAGCCTACTTGATCGTGATGGATGATTGTTTTGATGTGTTCTTGGATTCGGTTTGCGAGAATTTTATTGAGTACTTTTGCATCAATATTCATAAGAGAGATTGGTCTGTAGTTCTCTTTCTTTGTTGGGTCTTTGTGAGGCTTAGGGATGAGCATAATTGTAGCTTCGTAGAATGAATTGCGTATTGTTCCTTCTGTTTCTATTCTGTGGAACAGTTTGAAAAGAGTTGGTATTAGGTCTTCCTGGAAGGTCTGATAGAATTCTGCACTAAAACCATCTGGCCCTGGACTTTTTTTGGTAGGTAGATTTTTAATGACTGCTTCTATTTCTTTAGGGGTTATTTGACTGTTTAGATGGTGTATCTGCTCCTTGTTTAACTTTGGTACCTGGTATCTATCTAGAAAACTGTCCATTTCATCCAGATTTTCCAATTTTGTTGGGTATAGGCCTTTGTAGTAGGATCTAATGAGTTTTTTTAATTTCCTCTGTTTCTGTTGTTATGTCTCCCTTTTCAGTTCTGATTTTATTGATTTGAGTGCTGTCTCTGCGCCCTTTGGTTAGTTTGGCTAAGGGTTTGTCTGTCTTGTTGATTTTCTCAAAGAACCAGCTCCTGGTTTTGTTGATATTTTGTATAGTTCTTTCTCTTTCTATTTGGTTGATTTCAGCCCTGAGTTTGATTATTTCCTGCTGTCTACTCCTCTTGGGTATATTAACTTCTTTTTGTTCTAAGGCTTTCAGGTGTGCTGTCAAGTTGTTAATGTATGCTCTTTCCATTTTCTTTTTGTGGGCACTTAGACCTATGATTTTTCCTCTCAGTACTGCTTTCATGGAGTCCCACAAATTTTGATATGAAATGTCTTCATTTTCATTTAAATCTAAAAAGTCTTTAATTTCTTTCTTTCTTTCTTTCTTCCTTGACCAAGTTATCATTGAGTAGAGCATTGTTCAGTTTCCACATGTATGTGGGCTTTCCGTTGTTTTTGTCCATGTCAAAGATGAGTCTTAGTCCATTGTGGTCTGATAGGGTAAAAGGGATTATTTCAATCTTTTTGTGTCTGTTGAGACCTGTTTTGTGACCAATTATATGGTCTATTTTGGAGAAGGTATCCTGAGGTGCTGAGAAAAAGGTATATTGTTTTGTTTTAGGATGAAAAGTTCTATAGATGTCAGTTAAGTCCAATTGGTAATTTAATCTATAACTTCTGTTAGTTTCACTGTGTCTCGGTTTAGTTTCTGTTTCCACGATCTGTCCATAGCTGAGAGTGGGGTGTTGAAATCTCCCACTATTATTGTGTGAGGTGCAATGTATGCTTTAAGCTTTAGTAAAGTTTCTTTTATGTATGTGGGTGCCCTTGCATTTGGGGCATAGATGTTCAGAATTGCAAGTTCCTCTTGGTACATTTTTCCTTTGATGAATAAGAAGTGACCTTCTTTGTCTTTTTTGATTACTTTTGGTTGAAAATTGATTTTATTTGATATTAGAATGGCTACTCCAGCTTGTTTGTTGGGGCCATTTGCTTGGAAGATTGTTTTACAACCTTTTACTCTGGGGTAGTTTCTGTCTTTTTCATAAAGGTACGTTTCTTGTATGCAGCAGAATGTTGGGTCCTGTTTATGTAACCAGTCTGATAGTCTGTCTTTTTATTGGAGAATCGAGTCCATTGATATTAAGAGATATTAAGGAAAAATGAATGTTGTTTCCTGTTATTTTTGTTATTGGCAGTGGAGTTATGTTATGTTAAGGTAGCTATACAATAGCTACCTTCTTTTGGGTTGCTGGAGGATTACTTTCTTGTTTTTTCTAGGTTGTAATTTCCCTCCTTGTGTTGGAGTTTTCCTCCAATTATCCTTTGAAGTGCTGGATTTGTGATAAGATATTGTGTAAATTTGGATTTGTAATGGAATATTTTGGTTTCCCCATCAATATTCATTGAGAGTTTTGCTGGGTATAGTAGTCTGGGCTTGCATTTGTGTTTTCTTAGGGACTGTATGATATTAGTCTAGGATCTTCTGGCTTTTATAGTCTGGTGAGAAATCTGGTGTAATTCTTATAGGTCTGCCTTTATATGTTACTTTGCCTTTTTCCCTTACTGCTTTTAGTATCTTCTCTTTGTTTTGTATATTTCATTATTATGTGACAGGAGGTATTTCTTTTTTGGTCTAGTCTATTTGGGGTTCTGTAGGCTTCTTGTATATTTAAGGACATCTCTTTCTTTAGGTTAGGGACGTTTTCCTCTATAATTTTGTTGAAGATATTTACTGGCCCTTTACGTTGGGAGTCTTCACCCTCATCTATACTTATTATCCTTAGGTTTAGTCTTCTCATTGTGTCCTGGATTTCCTGAATGTTTTGTGTTAGGAGCTTTTTGCATTTCACATTTTCTTTGACCGTTGTGTCTATGTTTTCCATGGTATCTTCTGTGCATGAGATTCTCTCTTCTATCTCTTGTATTCTGTTGGTGATGCTTGTGTCTATGACACCCTGATCTTTTTCCTAGGTTTTCTATCTCTAGGTTAGTCTCCCTTTGGGATTTCTTTATTGTTTCTACTTCCATTTTTAGATCCTGGATGGTTTTGTGTAATTCCTTCACCTGTTTGGTTGTGTTTTCTTGTATTTCTTTAAGGGTTTCTACCTGTTTACCTGCATTCTCCTCAAATTCTTTGAGAGTGTTGTTTATGTCCTTTTTAAATTTCTCTATCATCATCATGAGAAGTGATTTTAATTCTGAGTCCTGCTTTTCTGGTGTGATGTGGTGTTCTGGACTTGCTATGGTGGGGGAAATGGGTTCTGGTGATGCCAAGTAACTTTGGTTTCTGTTGTTTACATTCTTACACTTGCCTTTTGCCATTTGGTTAGCTGTAGTGCTACTCGCACTCACTGGTTCTGACTGGAGTCTGCCTTTCCAGTTATCTTGGTTGTGTCGAAACTTTTCGGTGTCCGGATGACTCTATGATCCTCAGCTCCAGCTATTCTGGGTATAGTGGCTCCTCTAGGATCTCTCAGGATATGGTGTCTCTACGGTAGTAGACCAGCTAGGTGTCTGGTGCTCTGAGTGTAGTTGCTCCTCTAGGATGCTTTAGGATATGGTGTCCCCTGCTCTGCAGCTCTGTGATCTGCGACCTGTCTGCGGTCTGTGACCTGTCTAGGATGCCATCGGATGTAGTTTCCTCAGGGGAACAGATCAGCTGTGTGGCTGCTCCGTCCACTGGTGTCCGGGCAAGGGGTGGAAGGGGCGTGGTTTTCCGCAGGAGCATGTTCTGGATGCCAGGTGCACTCTGGGATCTCCCTACTGCCAGTTGTGCCTCTGGGACTTAGGGTGGTGTGCGGGTCGGGTCGGTGACCTGGCTAGGATGCCGCCGGATGCAGTTTCCTCAGGGGAGCAGATCAGCTGTGTTGCTGCTCCATCCACTGGGGTCCGGGCAAGGGGCACTCCCTCTTTCTCGATCCCTGGAGTCCCTGCTCAATGCACCAGAATGCCCCAGTCTCATGGGGTGGTGAACTGGGATCAGAACACCTGGAAGAAAGAACCGGGGGTGAGGGTATGAGAGAAGTGGACAGCAGGTCTGGAAGTCTGATTGAGCTGTCAAACTTTAATTTTTCCACATGGGGGTTATATACACATAGAAACAGGATATGGGGAGGGGAATGATGTAGGGTCTTCTTTGTTTCTGTGGAGTGCAGCTGTTCTCAGGGGGAGTACAGATGTCTTTCAGAACAGGATATTGGCTGGGTGAAAAGTTTACAGAAGAAGCAGGGAGGAACAGGTCACTATGTACCTGTCGGTAAGATCTATTATTCATTTATTCTTATCTAAGTTAGTACTTTCCCACCAAGGCTACCTGTCTACAAGATCTATAGCTATCTGTTCCAGGGTTAGTACTTTCCCACAGAGACCAAGACTTTGTGTCAGTAGGCACATATGGCTGACTTAGGCCATTAATGTATAAGCAAGGTCACTCCAAACATCACACCAGTCAGAATGGCTAAGATCAAAAACTCAGGTAACAGCAAATGCTGGTGAGGATGTGGAGAAAGAGGAACACTCCTCCATTGTTGGTAGGATCATAAGCTGGTACAACCACTATGGAAATCTGTTTGGCCTTAGAAAATTGAGCATAGTATTACCTGAGGACCCAGCTACACCACTCCTTGTCGTATACCCAAAAGATACTTCAATATATAACAAGGACACATCCTTTACTGTGTTCATAACAGCCTTATTTATAGTAGCCAAAAGGTTGAAAGAACCCATATGTTCTTCAACAGAAGAATGGCTATAGAAAATGCTGTACATTCACACAATGGAGTACTACTCAGCTATTAAAAATAATGAATTCATGAAATTCTTAGGCAAATGGATAGAACTGGAAAATGTAATCCCGAGTGAGGTAACCCAATCGCGAAAAGACACACATGGTATCCACTCACTGATAAGTGTATATTAGCCCAAAAGCTCACAATATCTAAGATATGATGTATAGACCACATGAAGCTCAAGAAAAAGAAGGAAGACCAAAGTGTGGTGCTTTGGTCCTTTTTGGTAGGAGTAAGAAAATACTCAACCAGAACTCCCAGGGCCTAAACCTCCAGCCTGAGAACACAAAGGGAGGGAATCATGGCTCCACCTATATAGGTATTTGAGGATTACCTTGTCAGAGATCAGTGGAAGAGAAAGGCCTTGGTTCCTGAAAGTCTGGATGCACTAGTGTGGAGGAGCAGGGAGGCGGGAATGGGTGGATAGGTGGGAGCACACCCTCATAGAAGTAGGAGGAGGGGGGATGGGATGAGGGGTATTGGGGGAAATGGGAGGAGGGATAAAATTTGAAAGGTAAATAATTAAAGTATCCAATAAAAAACAGATAATGGAACTGGCAATTGTAGTTGAGCAGTTGAGACTTTTGGTCAACAATTTATTATGGGGATTCCTTATAAACCTCAAGGACAAGGTATTGTGGAAGGGGCCCATGGAACTTTAAAACAATATCTTCATAAAATAAAAAAGGGGGAGTTTTATACCTGAACACCACGAATTTATTTAAATCATGTTCTTTTTATTTTTAATTAAAAAAAGTGTTTGGATGCCAAGGAACTTTCTGCTAAGTATCTATGGTATCCTTCAACTAGGCATACTTATGCCTAGGTGAAAATGAAGGATCCATTTACAGGCATATGGCATGATCCTGATCAAGTATCTAAGATGGGGAAGAGTGCATGGTTGTTTTTTCTGCAGGATGCTGTTGGAGCATGGTGGCTGCCAGAATGATTCGTGAGACATGCTGTTGCTGAGACAAAAACTGATGCTGACCTGTGAGCTTGCTGATTTCCCTGACAAGGGTGACTGGGAAGCTGTATTGGACATATATTCCTGACCCACCTTTGCTTGCCTATATCCCGGATGGGACAAGCTGCCTTGCCTCAAGTCTTGAGACCTTGTGGGACAGAGAATCAAAAAGAGAAATTATAATGCCTCTTGTATTGTTCTTAAAGGTGACCAGTTGTTCAGACTCAATCATGGACTGGTCTAGAAATCAATCCAATATTGAAAATAACAGTCTTCATTTGGAAGTCTGGTTCTGGACATTTTCAGAGACATATTTGGAAGTTAGCTGCAGTTCTCTATGATGTTATGATAGCAAGAGATAATGTTGGGACAGGATCTGGATTTCAAACACGGGTTAGTGCATGTTTTAAGGCTCTTTTAATTGTCAAGCTAAAATTGGTTTTGTCTCTTCTACAGTATTTATTGTAAGTTGCATTGACTGTATACTTTCTAATTGTGTTAATGTGTTGAAACCTGGCGTGTCTGTTATGGGGAGTCTATCAACCAGCTTTTGTCTCATTGCCCTGACTATTAGAAAACCTTGATTCTCTGAAAAAAGCTTGAAAGTGCTGGAAGAAGTGAGTTAGGCTTTAAGCAGAGGCAAGAGGGTAGTTGGCTTGATTATTTCTGGTATGACAGCTTTAATTTCATTAAAGCTAGCACCACTGCTTCTGCAATAGCTTTGACACAAGAAGTTAAGACAGCTATTTTTGTTAACCATCTAGCAAAAAAAATGTATTTCTAATGTATTGAGTATACAAAAGACTTTATATAGGTGTCTGGAACAATGGATTGATGCTCTATATCATATTCAAATTATCTGAAGGAGTTTCAGGATTAAAGAGTTAGGAGCCATGTCAAATGTCTTGACAAATATCATTGGAGTAGTGTTACTTCTAAAATTTGCAATGATTGTTATTATAATTAGAAAAAAGTTTAAAGACAAATAGGATATTTGGCATAATTGTAACACCTCTCTGGGTGTTTCAACTTTTCATAGTGAGATGATGAATTTAAAGAATGCTGCTCTGTTGAGCTCTGATGCTGAAGATAATGCAGATGAAATTATCCATGGATTGAGGTCAGTATTTCTATTTTGGTCAAACCTCAGGAATGGCATAAACAACTTGATCATGCTAGCCCTTCTTGTCTTGGGAATGCTTTTATTCCTGCCCATCATATTAAAGCTTGTCTCTAACTACATCAACAGGTTGGCAGACAAAGTACATTATTTGAAACTGAAAATGGACCCCCAGACAGAGTTATTAAATTAACAGGCTGGCTAGCCAAGGACGGGTAAGATTCTGCAGAGTCTTACCAACCTAAGACATAAGTGCATTGCTTTTGATAATGCATATTCCATGACAGGTAAGAAAGACATTCTTGTCAGAATGACCTAAGACAGGCTCAGTCTGGTTTATGCAATAAAAAGGGGGAGATGTGGAGAGCTTTTGGGGCTGCCTAGCAGGAATCTGACATTGGCCAAGGACAAGGAAATGGGTTTCTTGGAAGGAATCTGTCATAGGCCAAGGACAAGGAAATGGACTTCAGGTAGGAATCTGACATTAGGCTTGAACAAAGAAGTGATTTCAGGCAGAAATCTAAATCTTAGGCTAGAACAAAGAAGTTTCAGGCAGGAATCTAAATCTTTAGCTAGAAGAAAGAAGTAGGTTTCAGGAATGAAAATGACATTGGACTAGAACAGGGAAGTAGGCTCAGATATTTTGGTCATCCCTATAAGCCCTTAGAAATAGTGATCACAGGAGTGATCATGGGACTCTGTTTATTGTCATGTGTGTTCTTTGACTATCCGGGTTTATTGTCTTGCTTGTTCATTGACTATTTGCATATATTGTATTGCTAGTTCCTCAACCTACAACTGACCTTAATACTTGCATGTAATTTAAACTGTATAAAAGCAAAAAAAGGAGGAGGAGGGATGAAATACAGGGTATTTATGGGAGGGGGAATATGGAAGGGGATACATATGAAATATAAATAAAGAAAATATCGAATTATACATCACCATGGGAACATTAACTACTCCTGTAACTATTGAAGTCATCTGGACCTTCCTCAAGAAAATGAAAAGTTGATCTTTCTTATGATCCAGCTCTATAACTTTGGGGTACTTATGCAAAGAACTACACTTCAACATATCATAGAAACCATTTCCCATCAATTTTATTGCAGCTTTACTCACAGTTTTTGAGGCATATATGTTTTAAAAAATAGAGAACTGGGTAAAGAAAATATATGAATTCTTTTTATGTAATGAAATGTTCTTCAGACCTGATGAATAAGGCTATATCATTTGCAGAAAGGAATGCTTCCAGCTATTGAGATAATATTTAGTGAATTATGCCAGTTTCAGAAAGACAAATAATTGTTTTCTCTCATTCATGGTTCCTATATTGTATACAGAAACATGAAATCATCTATGCATGTATGACATGAAGCACAAACAAATGTCTCTGGTGGGACATGAACACTAATAGAATGGATTGAGAAGAAAGAGGACATAAGATGCATAATGGAAATACACTCATCTTTATGTAATATACATTTGAATAAAATGTTTAAGATAAATAAATATCAAAATATTGCTGACTATATCTCATAACCAGAGATTCTTATTCAGATGTATCTGTCTACCTCCATAACTGACATGCTGGATTTGAAAACACAAACATGATTAGAAGGTGTACAATCAATGCAGCTTACATTAAATACTGTAGAAGAAACAAAAGTAATTTTAATTTGACAATTAAAAGAGCCTTAACACATGTGCTAACACTTGTTTGAAATCCAGATCCTATCCTAACTTTATCTCTTGCTATCATAACATCATAGAGAACTGCAGCTAATTTCCATATGTCTCTGAAAATGTCTAGACCAGACTTCCAAATGAAGACTGTTATTTTCAATATTGGATTGATTTCTAGACCAGTCCATGATTGAGTCTGAACAACTGGTCACCTTTAAGAACAATACAAGAGGCATTATAATTTCTCTTTTTGATTCTCTGTCCCACAAGGTCTCAAGACTTGAGGCAAGGCAGCTTGTCCCATCCGGGATATAGGCAAGCAAAGGTGGGTCAGGAATATATGTCCAATACAGCTTCCCAGTCACCCTTGTCAGGGAAATCAGCAAGCTCACAGGTCAGCATCAGTTTTTGTCTCAGCAACAGCATGTCTCATGAATCATTCTGGCAGCCACCGTGCTCCAACAGCATCCTGCAGAAAAAACAACCATGCACTCTTCCCCATCTTAGATACCTGATCGGGATCATGCCATATGCCTGTAATGGATCCTACTTTTTCACCTAGGCATATGTATGCCTAATTGAAGGGTGCCATAGACACTCAGCAGAAAGTTCCTTGGCCTCCATATTTTTTAGAAGAAAATTTAAAATAAAAAATAAAAAAAACATGATTTAAAGAAATTTATGGTGTATGGGAATATATCTTGCTCTTTTTAATTTTATGTAGACATTATTTTAAAGTTCTATGGACCCCTTCATTGTCTCTTGTTCTTGGCTATTTTAAGAAATGCTGGTAATATGGGTAATGTTAAATTGTTGCCCAAAGTCTCAAATAGTTGACTGTGATAGCCAGTTCCAATATCTGTCTCTTTTTTGTTTCTTTTTCTTTTCCTTAAAAAAATTATTGGAAATTTTATTTATCTACATTTCAGATGTTATTCTCTTTCCCCATTCTCACCCCCCAGAAACTCCCAACCCATTCTCCCTCCTCCTATTTTCATGATGGTGTGCCCACACCCATCCACTCACTCCCATCTCCCTGCCCTCTAATTTCCCCTCACTGGGGCATCCAGCCCTCAAGAGACCAAGGCCCTCCTCTCTCACTGATGCTTGACAAGTCCATCGTCCTCCACATATACAGCTGGAGAGATGGGTACTTCTATGTGTGTTTCTGGGCTAGCTATTTAGACCCTGAGAGGTCTGGTTGGTTGGTATTGTTGCTTTCCCCATGGGGTCCAAGCAGCTACAACTCCTTCACTATTCTCCCTAGCTCCTCCACTTGTGACCCTGTGATCTGTTTGATGGTTAGCTGGGAGCATCTGGCTCTGTATATGTCATGCTCTGGCAGTGCCTCTCAGGAGACAGGTATATCAGGCTCCTGTAAGCATGTACTTCAGGACATTCATAACAGTGTTTGCATATGGTGATTACACCTGGGAGGGATCTCCAGTTCGGCCAGTTTCTGAATGAATTTCCATATATTGATCCATCCCTGCATTCCTGGGATAAAGCCTACTTGATCATGATGGATGATTGTTTTGATGTGTTCTTAGATTCAGTTTGTGAGAATTTTATTGAGTATTTTTGCATCAGTATTCATAAGGGAGATTGGTCTGAAGTTCTTTTTTTTTGGTTGAGTCTTTGTGTGGTTTATGTATGAACATAAATGTGACTTCATAGAATGAACTAGGTAGTGTTCCTTCTGTTTCTGTTTCTATTTTATGGAATAGTTTAAAGAGTATTGGTATTAGGTTTTCTATGAAGGTTTGATCTAATTCTGCATTAAAACTGTCTGATCTGTCTGCACTTTTTTGGTGGGGAGACTTTCAATGACTTCTGCTATTTCTTTAGGTGTTATTGGACTGTTTAGATGGCTTATCTGCTACTGATTTAACTTTGACACATGGTATCTGTATAGAAAATTGCCCATTTCATTCAGATGTTTCAGTTTTGTTGACTATAGGCTTTTGTAGTAGGATCTGATGATTTTTTTTGAATTTTCTCAATTTCTGTTGTTATGTCTCCCTTTTCAGTTCTGATTTTGCTAATTTGGACACTGTCTCTATGCCCTCTGGTTAGTTTGGCTAAGAGTTTATCTATCTTGTTGATTTTTTCAAAGAACCAGCTCTTGCTTTTGTTGATTCTTTGTATAGTTGCATTTGTTCCTACTTGGTTGATTTCATCCCTGAGTTTGATTATTTTTTGCCATCTACTCCTCTTGGGTGTATATGCCTCTTTTTTTCTAGAGCTTTCAGATTTGCTGTCAAGTTGCTAGTGTATGCTCTCTCCTGTTTCATTTTGGAGGTACTCAGAGCTATGAGTTTTCCTCTTAACACTGCTTTCATTTTGTCCCATAAGCTTTGGCATGATGTGCCTTAATTTTCATTAAATTCTAAAACATCTTTAATTCCTTTCTTTATTTCTTCCTTGACCAAGTTATCATTGAGTAGAGTAGAGTAGAGCCCAGGGCAAGATGGTTTTAGTGTGGAATTTTGCCAGACCCTCAAAGAAGAGCTAATATCAAAACTCCTCACACTATTCCATGAAATAGAAACAGAAGGAAAACTACCTAATTCATTCTATGAAGTCACAGTTACTCTGATACCTAAACCATCCAAAGACCCAACAGTGAAAGAGAACTTCAAATCAATATTGCTTATGAATATTGATGCAAACATAATCAATAAAACTTTCCAATTTACAAACTGAATCCAAGAACTCATCAAAACCATCATTAACCACAGTCAAGTGTGTTTTATCTTAGGTCTGCAGGAATGATTGTATATATAAAAATTCATCAATGTAATCTACTATATAAATGTACTGAAAGAAAAAAAAATCACATGATCATCTCATTAGATCCTGAAAAGCCTTTGACAAAATACAACACCCCTCCACTTTAAAAGTCCCCGAGAGATCAGGAATTCACGAAATAAACCTAAACATAATAAAAACAATATATAGCAAACCAACAGCTAGCATCAAATTAAATGAAGAGAATCTAGAAGCAATCCCACTAAAATCTGAGATAAGACAAGGTTGTTCACTTTCTATTTTCTCTCATATAGTACTCAAAGTTCTAGCTAAAGCAATTAGACAACAAAATGGTATCAAGGGATTATAAATTGGAAAAAAAGAAGTCAAAATATCACCCTTTACAGATAATATGATAGTATACATAAGTGACCCCCAAAATTCTATCAGAGAACTACTACAGGTGATAACCAACTTCAGCAAAGAGGCAGGATA
Source organism: Rhabdomys dilectus (assembly GCA_019844195.1). NCBI lineage: Eukaryota > Metazoa > Chordata > Mammalia > Rodentia > Muridae > Rhabdomys > Rhabdomys dilectus. Next base: position 1,006,949 of record JADRCG010010237.1, read on the forward strand.
TAAAATTAACTCAAACATATCAGTAGCCTTCCTCTACTCAGAGGATAAACAGGCTGAGAAAGAAATTAGGGAAGTATCACCCTTCACAATAACCACAAAGTGTAGAAAATATATTAGTGTAATTCTTACCAAGCAAGTGAAAGATGTGCATGACAAGAATTTCAAAGCAAAGCCTGAAAAAAGAAACTGAAGAAGACCTCAGAAGATGGAAAGATTTTCCATGCTCATAAACTGGTAGGATTAACATAGTGAAAATGGCCATCTTACCAAAAACAATCTACAGATTCAATGCAATCCCCATCAAAATTTCAATCCAGTTTGTTACAGACACCAAAAGAGCAATTCTCAACTTTATATGAAAAAACAAAAAACCCATCATAGCCAATACAATTCTCTGTGGGGCGGTGGGCTGTGAGAGGCAGTGGGTTACTCAGTTGAGTCTGGTTCTAACCATGGAGACCCTAAAGGGACAGTAGGAGTTCGGAGGTGCTCCTGGGCCTCCAGGTTTCTCTCACTTAGCTTCAGTCATCCACAGCCCCTTCCAAAGAAAGGTTTGTAGCTTTCAGTCACATAGCACAGGTAGAGGGTGTGACTACAGGCTGCAGAGCCTCAAGAGATCTCCATATTAATGAGATACCTAAAGACCAGAGGGTGTAGCCATTTAAGCATTTCTTCCCAGAATCTCCTCCTACTTGCAAAAGTTGTTTAACCTCAGGCCCTGAGAACACGGGGTACAGCTTCATCTACTTTCTGCCATGACAATAAACGTTTTAAGATCATGAACTCCCTCTCGTACTTGGGGCCCACAGTGGGGGACTGTGAAGAAGGTCTTCAGCTTCTGAGCTATTGCCTAATCTCCTGTGGAGGACTTCTCTGCATTCCAGCCACGGAGGCCGCCAACTCAAGCAAGCTAGCCAAGCCAGCCGTGACCTAGCCAAGCGAGTTGCCTCGACCAAGAGTCTCATCCACCCCATGGGGTAGCACCAGAGCTTCTCCCCCTCACCCCTTTTGGCTGAGAGTCAGTCTAGCTTGTATGCCCCCATATCAGTCCTTCTGTGGCCTCTCAGCTGTGCCTGGGAGCCCAAGGGCTGAGACCAATTGGTCTCCAGCCAGCCACCTTGTCCTGGAGACCTCCCAACCTAAGAGCTCCGGCCCTCATGGGACCTCAGACTGGGATCTCCTCACACCTGGGTGGAGCTTGGTGGCTTCCCATAGCCCAATGTCTGCCCAGTACCTTGTGGAGTGAACTCAGTCAAATTCCCACACTTCTGTTCCCTGAGCCATGGCCCTAGCTGCCTGGGGTGCCTCGGGATCCACAACTCAGTCCAATAGGACTCATGCCCATGCTCGAGCTACAACCCTACAATTCTCAACAATAAAAGAACTTCCAGGGGAATCACTACTCCTAACTACAAAGCAATAGTGATTAAAAACCACATGGTATTGGTACAGAGACAGACAGGTCAATCAATGGAATAGAATCCAGGATTTAGTTAAGCACACAGACACATAGACAGACAGACAGACAGACAGACAGACAGACACACACACACACACACACACACACACACACACACACACACACCCTTGATCTTTGACAAAAAAGACAAAACCATACGGTGGAAAAAAAGCATCTTCAATAAATGGTCTAACTGGTGGTCTATATGTATGAGAATGAAAATAAATCCATTTTCATCCTGCACAAAGGTCAAGTTCAAGTGGATCATGGACCTTGACATACAACCAGATACACTGAGTGTAATAGAAAACAAAGTGGGGGCCCCCTTTTGGAGGCGGCTGCCAACCAGGCCGAGGGAGGTGCCGGCGGCCCAGGGTGGCCAGCAGCAGCGCCCGCCCGGAGTTGTGGTGGTCCCTTCGCCCCGCAATCCGGGCTGGCAGCGATGCCATGGGAAAGAAGAGCCAACCTAAGAGTTATTACCGTTAGAGCTACGACAGCGACTAGACTAACGTCAACCATCAGCCACCATATTGACTGGTGGCAGGTGCTCCGAGAAGGAGGGGTTATCAGACAAGCTCTACTTCTTTAAGGCGTGGCTTCCAAGCTAGGGGAAGGTTCTGTGGATTGTGAAGGGGAGGTGGAGGAGGAGATGGCGGCGACGGTGCAGGAAGATGGCGTCCGCAACCTGGCGCAAGGGCCGCGGGGCTGCGAGCACTATGACAGAGCCTGTCTCCTCAAGGCATCTTATTGTGACAAGCTGTATACTTGCGGGCTGTGTCATGATACCAACGAAGATCACCAGCTAGATCGTTTCCAAGTGAAGGAGGTGCAGTGCATCAACTGTGAAAAACTCCAGCATGCCCAGCAGACTTGTGAAGACTGTAGCACATTGTTTGGAGAATATTACTGCAATATTTGCCACCTGTTTGACAAAGATAAGAAGCAGTATCATTGTGACAACTGTGGGATTTGTAGGATTGGTCCAAAGGAAGATTTTTTCCATTGCTTGAAATGTAACTTATGCCTAGTGATGAATCTTCAAGGAAAACATAAGTGCATTGAAATGTTTCCCGGCAGAATTGTCCGATATGCTTGGAGGACATTCACACCTCCCGTGTTGTTGCTCATGTCTTGCCATATGGGCATCTCCTACATAGAACGTGTTATGAAGAAATGTTGAAAGAAGGTTACAGATGCCCATTGTGTATGCATTCTGCTTTAGACATGACTCGGTACTGGAGGCAATTAGATAATGGGGTAGCACAGACTCCAATGGGAATACCAGAATGTGACTGTTGACATTCTCTGTAATGACTGTAATGGACGATCCACAGTCCAGTTCCATATCTTAGGCATGAAATGTAAGCTTTGTGACTCCTACAATACTGCTCAAGCTGGAGGCCGTAGAGTATCGGGGGATCAGCAGTGAGAAGCTTGTCCTTGTCTGGAGAACAGCTCTGTGATGTAGATGAAGCTCTGTGTAAAAGATCCTGGTGTCAGAATGTGTCCTAACTGTGCATTAGAGATGTTGTCTACCACTGTCACAACAGTGGGTCACACCCGATACACCTGAGTATTCAAGATCTCTGGATGGAATTATAATAGCGCTTACTGGGTGAAGCCTTTGAGTGTGTGTAGATTGGAAATTCCTTTAGTGTCAAGTTTTGAAGCCAGTGATGTTTGTCCCAGATAGAGTCACATTCATCGAAATATTTTATATTGTTATGGAACTTTTAAGTGACACTATGCACGCAGAGTTAATTTCTAGTTCTTGATAGAACTACATTCAATTTTAACTAGTCTTTGATTTTAAGGGCTGTACTATAATTTTTAAGTTCTTATTGCTAAAATCTAATTACATGTACTTTTTAATTTTCTAAGACAGTCCTTTGGATCCTATATATACAATTTTATGTAATAAACTGCTTATGAAATTGTAAAAAAACAAAAACAAAAACAAACAAACAAACAAACAAAAAACAAAGTGGGAAAGAACCTCAAACTTGTTGGTGCAGGGGGGAATTTTCTGAACAGTGCACCAATGACCCAGGCTCTAAGATCAACAATCAATAAATGGAACTTCATGAAGCTGAAAATTTTCTGTAAGACAAAAGACACCATCAATAAGACAAATTGCCAACCTACAGATTGGGAGAAAACTTCACTAACCCTACATCTGATGGAAGGTTAATATCTAAAATATATAAAGAACATAAGAAATTAACCTCAAAACCCCAAATAGCCCAATTTAAAGATGGGGTACAGAGCTAAACAGAGAATTTACAATGGAAGAATCTAGAATGACTGAGAAGCACTTAAAGAAATATTCAAAATGCTTAGTCATCTGAGAAATGCAAATTATAATGACCCTAAAATCTCACCTCACGTCAATCAGAATGGCTAAGATCAAGAACTCAAGTGACAGCACATGTTAGGGAAGATGAGGAGAAAGAGGAACCATCTTTCATTGGTGGTGGGATTGAAAACTGGTACAACCACTGTGAAAATCAATCTGTCAGTTCCTCAGAAAACTAGAAATGATTTTACCTGAAAACACAGATACACCACTCTTGGCCATATACCCAAAAGATGTTTCAACATATAACAAGGACACATCCTTCACCATGTTCATAGCAACCTTATTTGTAATAGCCAGAATTTGGAACCAACTCAGATGTTCATCAACTGAAGAATGGATACAGAAAATGTGGTTCATTTACACAATGGAATACTATCCAGCTATTAAAAATGAGGACATCATGAATTTTGCAGGCAAATTGATGGAGTGAGGAAACCTAGATCAAAAAGGACATGCATGGTATGTACTCACTGATAAGTGGATATTAGCCAAAATGTAAAGGGTACTTAGAATACAACCTTCATAGTCTTATGAAGTATAACAAGTAGAAATGCCCAAGTGAGGATGCTTCAACCCCATTTAGAAGAGAGAAGGAGATAATCATGGGAGGCAAATGGAGGGAGGGGTCTGGGTTGGAGAGGGGAAGAGGAGGAGAAAAGAGCAATAGGATCAGATATGGGGGGGACGGGACAGGAGAGAAGCCTAGAGGGCCAAGAGAATGAGTGTAGATAAGCAGCCTCAGTGAGTGAGAGGTGGGAGCACTCTCTAGAAAGCAACAGAGACCTGGAAGGTGAAACACTCTTGGTACTCTTTGGGGGTGACCTTAGCCAAATTGCCCAACAATGGGGAAAAGGAACTTGAAGAGTTGACCTCCAGTAGAAAGACATGGCCTCAAGTGGAGGGACAGTGTTACTAACCCACAGTCAAAATTCCTGACCCAGAATTGTTCCTGTCTAAAAGAATTGCAAGGACAAGAATAGAGACAAGATTGAAGGAAAGGTGGACCAATGACTGGCCTAACTTGGGAACCATCTCATGGGCGGGAACCAATTCCTGATATTACTATGCTATGATGTGCTTACAGATGGGAGCCTGGCATGACTGTCCTCTGAGAGGCCCTACCAGCAGCTGACTGAGTCAGAAGCAGATACTTAAACCCAATCATTGGATTGAAGTCATGGACCCCTATAGTTGATTTAGGGGAAGGAATGAAGAAGCTGAAAGGAAGAGGGACCACATAGGAAGACCAACAGCCTCAATTAACCCAGACCCTAATGAGCTCCCAGAGACTGATCCACAAACCAGGAGCATACACTGGCTGTTCAGAGGACCCTGGCACATATGTAACAAAGGTCTGGCCTCAGTAGAAGATGTGCTTAATACTTGAGAGACTTGAGGCCCCAGAGAAAAGTGGCCTGAGGCACCAGGGATGGGGTGGCCTGGTGGGGGTACAGAGCACTCTCTTGGAGCCAAGTGGAAGAGGAATGAGATGAGGAATATTGGGGGGGGGGAACTGAAGTGGAGGGCAATGACCGGAATGTAAATAAATAAAATAATTTAAAAAACAAAACCCTTTTGTAATAAATGCTGACAATTGAATTTTATTTAATGTATAAAAAATAAAAAAATAAGGAAAGTAGAAAGGCCTATGGATAAGACTTTCCTGAAATTTCCAAGTACATTTTCTCATTTCCCTTTACTGTTAATAGTAACAAGTCCCCAAAGAAAGGGCTAATGTGGACCAGTTGGCTAATTCAGAGCTGTGTGCATTGAGCCCCCAGGGTCACACAATTGAAGTAATTAGCCAGTGCCTTCAGATCTGTACTTTGTCAGCTGTAATGTCTCTTACAACCTTTGGGCATCTTCATTAGCTTGAATCTGCCTTGTTTTCAAGTTCTGAATATATAACCCATGTCTTTGGTGAATATCAGGCAGAAAAGAAGTTGGTAATGCCCCTGCAGAGACACAGCCTAGGCCAGTAAGTGCTAATGGAGATGGTAGAAGGGTAGAAAGATTGTCAAGGTCACTGTTTCTTGTCATCAAGAGGCATGAGTGTTGGGATGGAAAGGAGGATAATAGCATGTGACGATTCTGCTCCAAGGGCTGAGCTGGCTTTTGGAACTGGGTTGAATTCTAGGAACTCTAAGAATCTACTTTCTTCAATACTGGTTATTAGACCTGTAGGCACCTCCCCCACATTATTAAGCAGGGGACCTTGTTTTAGCAGGGAGGATTGGTATAAAGTACTTTGAACTAGATTAAAAACCTGGGAGCCTCCAAATGCTATATTTCTCATTTGTGTATGTAAGAATTTATGATCATAAAAAGGGGTTGATACCACATTAAAAAGAGTAAAGGTGACCTCAGACACAGGGTATTTTCATAGGATTGTATGGGGCTAATACAATATTCTATAAAGTAAAATGTTTCAGAAATAGTTCTTAAAAGTTCATTATTGTTTAATTATTTTAGCTGTGTTGTTCACCAACACCTTATGTGGTCAAGGCACTTTAGGGTTAAATGTACACTTATTAAAATGGAAGTCCACCAGGGTCAAGCTTAGTGTGTAAGAAACTGTGAATTTGAGTAAGCCCTTATTATCAAGAGTTAGTGGAATAGAAAATCAAATAATTAAAAAAAACTCTGTAAACTAAAGTGGAAAAATTCTCTGTGATTATGAACTTTCTGTGCTATTTTGAATCTCAGCCATGTGATCTTTAGTCTTATAGGAATTTTATGAATAGTCTACATCAAGACAATTCATACACTATCTTAGAATAACAGTGTATTTTGGCAGTGTCTTAATTTCCTATAATTATAATTGTGCTTTCTCAGCATGGGAAGAATCTTTTTCTGTTTTTTTAAATTATATTTTTGGTTCTATTATGTTGTGATTAAAGGATGGCTTATATCTCATTTTTGGTCTTGTACATTCTTCCTAATGTGTGCGAGTGTAGAACAAGATGGATACCACATGTCAGTGGAAAGTGAGTTTGTATTGATGCCTTTAGACTAGTGTTGCTTAACTAGTGTTGCTTACATCCTTGGTCAGATAAGCTTTTTTTTTTTTTTCAGACTCACACTGGTTCAAGTGTTGAGAATAAGAACAAATAACTTTTGAGTGTTCAGCTCTAAGCAAGACATTTATGCCACTTTCTCTATAATCTAGGGAGCATCAAATAAGAGCAGGTGGAAAGAATGAAAAAAATGGAGGGTGGGGAGAAATACTGTGAAATGCTGTCTTCTGGATATGGCATGGCCATTGCATGCATGCCCATATAGCAACTGTGACCACCTATACAAGGCCTACACAAAAGTATGAAGGTAGAAGGGAATTAAATGGTACCAGAAGGATGTCATCATAAGAGAGAGGGAGATTGATGAGGGTAATGGAAAAATATAATCTCCTCTATATCTCTATATCTCTGTATCTCTGTATCTCTGTATCTCTGTATCTCTGTATCTCTATATCTCTCTCTATATCTATATATCTATATATATAGATATATAGATATATATCTATATATCTATATATCTACATATCTACATATCTATATGTATATATATATATATAAAATCAAAATTCATCAAAAATTAAGTTAAAAAGGAATAGTGAGATTGCATCAGATCAGAAATATTGCCAAAGACATATAGACATTAAATAATTTCACAAAACATTTGCTTTAATCCAAAATATAGAGTGTTGAGTGATAGTAAACTTCTATCATTTTTATTAACCCTATTTTCATTTTCAAAAGCTGCTCAAACAATATAGAACGACAAAACCTAACACTTGTCTCAGAATTCCATCTCATGAGAGTCTCTGATGATCCAGGACTGCAGCCCATCCTCTTCGGGTTATTTCTGTCTATGTACTTGGTCACAGTGCTTGGGAACCTGCTCATCATCCTGGCTGTCAACTCTGACTCCAACCTCCACACTCCCATGTACTTCTTCCTCTGCAACCTGTCCTTGGCTGACATCTGTTTTATCTCTACCACAGTCCCAAAGATGATTGTGAACATCCAAACTCACAGCAAAGAGATCATCTATGTGGGCTGCCTTACACAGATGTCATTTTTGATCCTTTTTGGATGTATGGATGGTTTGCTTCTGACTGTGATGGCCTATGATAGATTTGTGGCTATTTGTCACCCACTGCATTACTCACTCATCATGAATCCTCGCCTCTGTGGCTCTTTAGTTTTTCTGTCTGTTTTAGTTAGTCTCGTGGATTCTCAGGCACACAATCTCATTGCCTTACAAATCATCTATTTCAAGAATATAGAAATTTCCAATTTCTTCTGTGACCCTGCACAACTCCTTAATCTTGCCTGTTTTAACACATTCATTAATAACATAGTCATGTATTTTGTTGGTGCTATATCTGGTTTACTTCCTATATCTGGAATTTTCTTCTCTTACTATAAAATTGTTTTTTCCATTCTGAAAATACCATCATCAGGTGGGAGGTATAAAGCCTTTTCCACCTGTGGGTCTCACCTGTCAGTTGTTTGTTTATTTTATGGAACAGCCATTGGAGTATATCTTGGTTCATCTGTATCATGTTCTCCCAGAAGTACTGCAGTGGCCTCACTGATGTACACTGTGGTCACTCCTATGCTAAATCCTTTCATCTATAGCCTGAGGAACAAGGACATTAAAAGAGCAGTGAAGAGACTCCACAGAAGAATGCTATAATCATAGGGCCTGTGGCATCCATTTAGAGTGTGGGTTGGCAAATACATCAGAGCAAAACATCTAGACCCGTGCACCCTAATTCTTCAGTTACTAGTTTTAGGCTTTGATGACTTTAATCCCTTCTTACATTTCATAGTAGAATAGTAGTTATTATAGTTGAGAAGAGGAAAGTAGGGAAGTTTAAAACGTATACAAATTTTCAATTAGTGAGGACAAAAATGTACTGGATCATGGTGATGGTTGTATAACAATATAAATACAACGATTATCAATGAAGTAAACATATGACAATACTTAATATGCTTAATTTTCTGTCTTATTAATGTTTTGCCATTACAAACTGTGATGGCGACTCTTGGTTGCCAACTTTGCTATATCTGGAATGAACTACAATCCAGAAATGGAGAGCACACCTTTGATCTGGATCTTGAGGCACACCTTTCGCCTGAGCCACACCTTCTTCTGGAAGCAGAATGCAGACAGTAGAAGAAGGAAGGATTAATTTGTTCTTCACCTTCTTGCACTCACTTTACCAGCATAATTGTCGGAGCCTACTTTTTCAGGATTCCAGCTTATATTGAAGAGCAGCTGAGACATCTAGCCTCATGGGGACTGAGCAACTACTAGATTCTTGTAGTTCCTGTTCACAACTGGCCATTGTTGGATTAGTTGGACTGCAGTCTGTAAGTCATTCCAATAATATATATATATATATATATATATATATATATATATATATATTTATTTATAAATTATATATAAATATATACTTATATATTACCCAGTGTGTGTGTGTGTGTGTGTGTGTGTGTGTGTAATCTATGCATTATTCTGTTGGTGCTTAATCTGGTTTACTTACTATATCTGGAATTTTCTTCTCTTACTATAAAATTGTTTTCTTCATTCTGAGCATATCATCACCAAGTGGGAGGTATAAAGCTTTCTCCACCTGTGGGTCTCACTTGTCAGCCGTTTGCTCCTTTTGTAGAACAGCCATTGGAGTATATCTTGATTCAGCTGACACACACACACACACACACACACACACACACACACACACACACAGACACACATAAACACAGACACACACACATATATACACACTACTCTATATCTATATCTCTATGTCACTGATCTCTATGTCTATATCTATCTATATATGTCTATATTTAGTCTATCATCTAACACCTGTCTATCTATCTATCTATCTATCTATCTATCTATCTATCTATCTATCTATC
>JADRCG010010237.1:1016718-1034172 GCA_019844195.1 Rhabdomys dilectus
ATCTATCTATCTATCTATCTATCTATCTATCTATCTATCTATCTATCATCCATCTATCATCTATCTATCTATATCTACAAACTGGATAATTACAAGATTAATCTTCCAGGGTCACATAGTTGTCAATGATAAGACTTTCCCTCCAATTCTTCAGCTTATCAGTTGTAACCCACAAGGCTACCTCCATGGTTGTCTGAATTGTAGCACTTCTGTGACACTGTATAACTACCATTCCTGAAGATGGAGCCTGAGCTCCAGATAAGCAAATGGCACCTGTCATCCTTGGTTATGATTCAGCGAGAAGCAGTTCAACTCATGAGTGTTGAGGGGAATGATATAGAGAGGAGGGATTTCCAGGAAAACATGTTTGATTATCAACAGAACTGATATGATCATTTGTGTAGATAGATGGCAAGATGTTGATTTGCAAATTTCAACTTAGCAAGAGCATAATTATATTCTTTGTTAAGGAGGGAATCCTGGAAACTTTATCCAATCCTCTTACACTAGTTCCACTTACCACAGAGGCTCTCCACATAATAGCAAAAAATATATGTCCCTATAAAGTATGTGCTAGGAAATTCAAAGGACCATGAAAGTGATGATACATATATAAAGAGGGTACTTGTGACTGCAACATCATGAAAGATTTATTGTTTTCATTTTAATTCTGGAGACTGAACCTAGGCAAGCACTCTGCCATGGAACTAAATCCCAAAACCAAAAGCATTCTAGATAAAAGGCTTCCCATAATCTGACCAATTCTATCTGTTGCTCATAATTTTGCATGTGCAGTCTTCTCAACTTTATAATACCATGGGTTTTATTATTTTACAGGAAACAAAGAGACACTGCAGTTTAATGTGACCCACTCTAGGTGTTTAGGTGGGAATGAATGAAGCCATGTTATAATACAGCTAGATGTGTCTGTGTAGAGTTTTAACCCCAACATTTGGAGGCAGAATAAGATGAATCTGTGTACTAGGCCAGCCACAGGTATATGGTAAGACTCTGTTTCAAAAAGTAACCAAACCAAACTGAAACCAAAACCAAAACAACAATAGCAACAACCACAAAACCAGAGATGTTAGAATATAGGATACCTTGCAAAGAGGATTCTGGCAGATTGCCTGTTTAGTTATTTGCTGTGTGTACATGAATGACACACATGACACAGCATGTATGCCAAGGGCAACTAGAAGATGGTATTCTTCTTTAGTCATGTGGGTACCAGGAATTGAACTCAGGTTGTTACACTTAGTGGCAATCTTTATCAGCTGAGTCATCTTGTTTCCTGCCTCCACCAGATTATCTTTTTGAAAAACTAGCAAGACACTTCACTTACCTGTCACTCTAGAAAGAATTCACTTGTTCACTGAGTTCTTATCAAGTGGGAGTCTGGTCCATCCTTCAGACAGCAGTGGGTAGCACATACAGGATAGATGGCTGTAGACCATAGGCCTAGTTCATAGACAGACACATGATAATTCACCACAGGTATCTTCTTGATCCCACTCTGGGATATGTTTGGAGCTGTCCACATCTTTCTTGCTCTTTTAGTATTTCAATTAGTCTGAACAGGATGCCTAAAATAATTTATTTTTATTACTTTTGTGACACCAGGAAGAGTTTAAAGATGTTCTTTGTCTCTTTTAGTATTTTACATCTTGGGGTTTCTTAAACAGTTGGCCATTAGGGGTTGGGTGTATGGTTTAGTGGGATAGTGCTTAGTTAGCATGTATCAGGCCTTAGGTTTGATCCATAGCACAGGAAAAGATGTTTAATATTGTGTGTATGTGTGTATTGTGAGTGCATATGTATTCACGTGTTCTGGCACATGTATGTTTTACATGTGTGTGCATGCTAATGGAGACCTCAAGTTAAATTTATTCTCCACTGCTTTATACTTTTTTTTGATGCAGAGTTGCTTACACATCAGATAATCTAGGTAGGTAGCTCTCTCTAAAGATCATTGAGTGATGGGGTTATAGGTAGCCTCAACATCTGCTCAGCTTTTTCTATAAATTCTGGGCATCTGAACACTAGTCCTCATAATTTCCCCCTAAACATTTTATTCACTGAACCATATACACAACCTAAAAAATATCTCAACAACTGGAAATTATAAAAAAATTTAATTGGATGAAATAGTGACAATTTTGTATTCTGTCTGGTCTCCTCATTTTACCTGTGATGTACAGCAGTTTGTTATGATGATTGGAACTTGATATTGTTTTCTAGGCTGATTTCCATCTGATACAAATACATTGAGCAAGGGCTAAAAGATGAATGGTCAGTTTGTGATTAGTATATGATTCATGTATAAAATAGAAAGAAAATAAAATTTTGGTATCAAATTGGAAAGAAAGAATGTATCATTATTTGCAGTAAATTTATATATATCCACAAATCCTAAAAAAATCCACAGGGGATTCATACAGCTGATTAACACTTTCAGAAGAGTATCTGGCTACAAAATTAACTTACAAAATTAGTAGCCCTCCTATATGACAACAGACTGTGAAAGAAGTCAGATAAACAAAACATTTCCCAAAAGCCTCAAACAATATAAAACATCTTCGGAGTATATCTATCCAAACAGGTGAAAGACTTGTATGATTAAAACTTCAAGTCTTAGAAGAAAGAAATTGAAAAGGATATCAGAAGATGAAGAGATCTCCCATGCTCATGGTATAGGTAGGATTAACATAGTAAAAAGGTCATTTTATGGAAAGCAATCTACAGATTTAATTAGTCCCCTTCAAAATTTCAACAATTTATTACAGATCTTGAAAGGATATTTTCAAGTTTAATATGAAAACAAAATAAAACAGTTTAGCTAAAACAATTCTGAACAATAAAAAACCTCTTGAGCTTCCACTATTCCCTATTTCAAGTTGTACTACAGTGCTATCTATAGTAATAAAAACCTCATGGTATTACCCTAAGACAGGCACATTGATCAATGGAATAAAATTGAAGTTCCAAACATAAATCCATACACCTATAAACATCTGAATTTTTTAAATAAATAATCCAGAAATATACACTGGAAAAAAAGAAAGCATCCTCAACAAATGATGCTGATCAATCTGGATGCTTGTGTGTAGAAAAATGCAAATAGATTCATAATTATTACCTTGCACATAACTCAAGTCAAAGTGGATCAAATACTTCAACAAAAAACAAGATACACCAGACATAATAGAAGAGAAAGTGGGGGGTAGCCTTGAACACATGTGCACAGGAGTCAACTTTCTGAACAAATACAGTTACCACAGACATTAAGAGCAACAATTAATAAATGAGACCTCATGAATCCAAAAAGCTTCTGTAAGACAAAGATCACCATTGATCAGAAAAACAGCAGCTTATAGAACAGGAAAAGATGCTTACCAACTCCACACTTGGTAGAGGACTAATGTCAACAATATACAAAGAACTCAAAAAGCTACATTAAAAATGAAGTAATTCAATTAAAAAATGGTATACATATCTAAACAGAATTTTCTATAGAGAAAACTAAAATGGCTGAGGAACATTTAAAAAAATATTCAACATCTTTTGCCATTAAGGAAATGTGAATCCAAATGACTTTGAGATTCCATTTTCCACCTGTCAGAATGGCTAAGACCAACAACATATGACAGCTAATGCTCTTTAGGATATACTGCAAGAGAAACACTCCTCCATTGCTAGTAGGAATGAAAATTTGTACAGCCACTATGGAAATCAATACAGATTTTCTCAGAGCTTTAGAAATCAATTTATCTCAATCCCATATATAACACTCTTGGGTATATATTCAAATGATGCCATCTTTAAGTAATTTTATAACAATATCAACTGCCTTTATCTTGGTGGTATGGTTTATTATAATTAATTAATGCTAAATGAAAAATTAACTTCATTCATGAGGAAAAACATCAGATCAAAAACAAAGTTCTTGGAGCCAAATTGCATTAAAAATATAGAATGTAATAATTCTGTATTACACATTAAAAAAAGGAAGATTGCAAGAGAAGAATGGGATGGAGGAGACTGTCAAAACAAGGCCATTTAAACGCAGCTTCATAGACACATATGAACCCATAGAGACTGTGGTACCATGCCCATGGTCAGTGGGGGTCTGCACCATTTGCACCAGATAGAGTTTCAATTCTGAGAAAAGTGGACACATGCCTCCATCCCTAAGCCAGAAGCAATGTTCAACTGACAGTATCTCACAAATGAAAAATCAATTCTCTCCAACAGAGTCTCACTGGGGATTCAAACCACTCTTAAGCAAACCTGTGCCCAGAAGTAGATGCCCAACACACAAACTAACTCAATGACATCTTTGGAGGTTTTTTGTCCCATAATGTTTTGACTACTTTTTTCTCACGTTTTTTTTTTCATATATGTTATTGTTTTGGGCTTTATGTTTCTTAAGGACAATTCCTGTGCATACAGACATGTGTGTCTCTGTGTCTTCATGCATATCTTATGTTATTTCTTTGGCTTTTTTCCTTCTGTTTGTTTATTTTGTCCTATTCCAATTTGTTTGTTTGTTCATTTTATTATTATTTAGATGTATGCTTGTTTTATATGAAAAGATAGAAAGTTTGTGGATTCTGATAGGAAGGGAGGAGACTGTCAAAGGAGTTAAGGAAGGGAAACCATAATTTGAATATGTTATATAAAAAACACCTATTAAAATTAAAACTTCTTGGGTTGGAGAGATGGCTCAGTGGTTAAGAGCACTGAGTGCTCTTCCAGAGGCCCTAAGTTCAAGTCCCAGCAACCATATGGTGACTCACAACCATCTGTAATGAGGGTCAATGCCCTCTTATAGTGTGTCTAAAGAGCGTTAAAGTATACTCACATAAAAAATAAATGAATAAATGAATAAATCAAGAAATCTTTAGCCTTCACTCCAACCAACCAACCAACCAACCAACCAACCAACCAACCAACCAACCAACCAACCAACCAACCAACCCTAAAACTTCTTGTGTGTGGTTATTGTTAGTAAATATGGTAAAATGGAAGGGATTTTAAAAATTAATTACACTCTAAATGCTGATCTCCTTCCTGGTCCCTCCCTTGTAGAATTTCTCCCCCACACTTTCTCTCCCTTTATCCTCTGAGAGGGTGGGGCCCCCCTGTGTATCTCCCCAACCTGGCACATCTAGTCTCTGCCATATTAGGTGCATCCTCCCCTGATGAGGTCAGGTAGGGCAGTCATGAATACTGAACTGCCTGTCTGCTATATATGGGCTGAGGGTTGGGGAGGGGGCATTGCTGGCCCAGATTGCATGAATTTGACCTTTGGACTTTTAAACAAGTTGGAGACTAGTATAGACTATGGGGACTTTTGAAGTTGGACTGAGTGCATTTTTGCATCATGTTGTGGCTACAAGTCTATGGGAGCCAGGGAGTCTAATGTAGTTTGAATAAGAACCCATAAATTCATGTTTGAATGCTTGGTAATTTTTATAGTTATGATAGTTTTTGCTTACAACCTTGGTCTATCAGAACTTTGAACAAATCTTTTTAAGTCCTTCTGGTATTCAAATTTCTATTGAATGATCAGCTCTTCTGATTGGCCTGCCTTTACATGTGATGTGGTCCTCTTCTCTTGAGCTTTCAATATCCTTTTAAATCTTGTGGGTTGTTTGTATATTAACTCAAATATCAAATAAGGATTTTCTTTTTTGGTGTTCTGTATGGCTCTTGTATTTGGATGGACATCTATGTCTGGAAAATTCTCTTCTAAGATTTTACTGAAAATATTTTTTATTCCTTCTGCATGAAATTGTGTCAATAATCTATAGAGTTCATGTTTTAATGATGTTTCAAATATCTCTCATGTGTTATTCATATATTTCTTTAATTTACCATTGGTATTTGTAAAAGACCTTTCTGCCCCACGCTTGACACCAAAACTGTAAAAGCCCTGCTTACTGGAGCCCCTGTTCAGGCACCAAACTGTAAAAAACCCCGAGCTGTAAACTGTAAAAGCCCTGAGCTAACTGTAATGGACCACTCTTGCCCACGTTTGGGGGCCAAACTATAGCGGCCCACTTTGTTCCGCAGGTCCGGGTTTAGCAAGAGAGAGAGTGGGGGGAAGAAGGGGAAGAGCCGCGAAGAATAGAGACAAGCCAGAGGATCTGTAGTAAAGTCTTCTTTACTGTCTCCACCATACACACACCACTACACTTACTACTACACCCCACACACATACATATACACACACTACAAGAAGGAAATCCTGGGTATTTATAGGCTTTTGCCATGTGCCTTGTAGGCGCGTGGATACCATGTGCCTTGCAGGTGTGGATATGACGTAAGCCTTACAGGCGTGGACAGCACATGTGCCTTACAGGCATATATGGCGTAGATAGCACGTGGACAACATGTGCACCGCATGCCTTGTAGGCGTGGATACCACGTGCTCCTTGCAGCTGGGGGCACTTAACAGCAAAACAAGCTATATGGGATATCAGAGTGTGCTTCAGCTGTTGTAGGCCGTTGAAAACCAAGTCTCATGTCAGGGTATATGGCTCAAGATGGCTGCAAAGCTGATAGCTGCTTTCTAGCCACTTTTTGCTTAAAGTCGGCTCCCAACAGATATTGACTGAAAAATCTAGCTCTTTTACTTGTCTTCAAACTGATACTTTTATAAGATCTATTATTTTTAAATTTAATTATTTTATTTATTTACATTCCAGATGTTGTCTCTTCCCAGTTTCTTTCCCACAGTTCTTCATCCAATTCCCCCTTTTCTTTGCCTCTGAGAGGGCAATCCCCCACATTCCTTCACCCCAGACATCCCACTGACCTGGGACCTCATGTCTCTGCAGGATTAGGCACATTCTTTTCAAATGAGGTCAGACAAGAAAATCCCGTGCTACATATGTGCTGGGGGGCCTTGGACCAGCCTGTGTATGCTCATTGGTTGGTAGCTGAGTCTCTGGACACCCCCAGGGGTCCTCATATGTTGAGACTGTTGGTCTTCCTATGGGATTGCCATTCTCTTCACCTCCTTCACTTTTCTTTTTTCTTTCTTTTTTTCTTAGATATTTTATTTATTTACATGTTAGATGTCATCCCCTTTCCCCATTTCCCCTCCCTAGAAGCCCCTATCCCATCCCATCCCCCTCCTCCTTTTTGCTTTTATACCATTTTAATTACATGCATGTATTAAGGTCAGTTTTAGGTTTAGGGTCTAGGAATACAATAGATGCAAATAGTCAAGGAAGAAGCAAGACAATAAACACAAATAGTCAAAGAACAAGCAAGGCACTAAACACAATTATGTGAACACTCCCATGATCACTGTTTCTAAGGGCTTATCAGGATGACCAAAATATCTGAACCTACTTCCCTGTTTAACCCAAAGTTATTTTCATGTTTGAAATTACTTCTTTGTTCTAGCCTAAGATTTATATTCCTACCTGAAATTACTTCTTTGTTCTAGCCTAATGTCAGATTCCTGCCTGAAGCCTACTTCCTTGTCCTTGGCCCATATCAGATTCTTAGGTCAAGCTTCAAGAATGGCATATATAGCTTGATCATGCTAGCCCTTTTTGTCCTGGGAATACTTTTATTCCTGCCCA
The DNA here is from genome assembly GCA_019844195.1 of Rhabdomys dilectus. Taxonomy (NCBI): domain Eukaryota; kingdom Metazoa; phylum Chordata; class Mammalia; order Rodentia; family Muridae; genus Rhabdomys; species Rhabdomys dilectus. The sequence goes on from JADRCG010010237.1 coordinate 1,024,320, forward strand.
TCATGTTAAAGCTTGCCTTTAACATCAACATATTGTCAGCCAAACTACATAGCTTGAACCTGAAAATGGACCCCCAGACAGAGTTATTAAATTAACAGGTTTGCAATCCAAGGATGGGTAAGATTCTGCACAGAGCCTTACCAGCCTAAGACATAAGTGCATTGCCTTGGGTAATGCATATTCCATGATAGGTAAGGAAGGCATTCTTGTCAGAATGACCTAAGACAGGCTCAGTCTTGTTAATGAAATAAAAGAGGGGGAGAGACAGAGAGCCTTTGGGGCTGTTTGACAAGAATCCTTCACTTCTCCTAACTCCTCTATAGGGATTGTCAAACTCATTCTAATGGTTGACTGTAAATATCTGCATCTGTCTCAGTCAGCTGTTGATAGGGTCTCTCAGAGGACAGCCATGCTCCTGTCTGTAAGCACTACATAGAAGTAGAAATAGTGTCAGGGTTCGGTGCCCATCTTTTCCCCCATGACATGAATATAAAGTTGGCCTGGTCATTTTATAGCCTTTCCTTCAGTCTCTTCCCCATTTTTGTACCTGTTTTTCTTTTAGACAGGAAAAATTCTGAGTCAGAAATTTTGACTGTGGGTTGGTAGTCACATCACTCCACTTGGTGCCATGTCTATCTACTGGAGATGGTCTCTTCAGATTCTTTCTTCCCATAGTTGGGCATATTGGCTAAGGTCACCCCCATTGAATCCTAAGAGTCTCTCACATCCTGGGTCCCTGGGACTTTCTGGAGTGTCCACTTTACTCCCCACCCCAGAAGCTGCATATTTCCATTCATTCTTCTGGCCCTCTGGGCTTCTCTTCTGTTTCTGCTCCATACCTGATCCTGCACACCTCACCCCCCTCTTTTCCATCCTGAACTTCCCTCCCTTTGCCTCCCCTGATTATTTTGTTCCCCATTCTAAGTGTTAATGAAGCATCTTTACTTGGGCCCTCATTCTTGTTAAACTTTTACAGTCTGGGTTGTATTCTGTGTATTTTATACTTTTGGCTAATACTCACTTATAAGTGAGTACAAACCATGCATGTCCTTTTGGGTCTGAGTTACCACACTCAGGAAGATATTTTCTAGCTTCTTCCATTTGCCTGCAAAATTCATAATGCCTTTGTTTTTAATAAATGAATAGTATTCCACAGTGTAAATGGATCACATTTTCTGTAACCATTCTACCATTGAGAGACATCTGGGTTGTTGCCAGCTTCTGGCTATTATGAATAAGGCTGCTATGAATATAGTGGAGCATGTATCTTTGTTGCATGGTGGAGCATCTTTTGAGTATATGCCCAAGAGTTATATAGCTGGGATTTCAGGTGCAACTATAACCAAATTTCTGAGAAACTGCCAGATTGTTTTCCAGAGTGGTTGTACCAACTTGCAATCCCATCAGCAAAGGAGGAGTGTTCCTCTTTCTTCACATGTGTTGTCACTTGAGTCTTTGATGTTAGGCATTCTGTTTTGTTTAAGGTGGAATTTCAGGGTCATTTTGATTTGGATTTCCCTGATGACTAAGGATGCTGAATATTTCTTTAAGTGCTTCTTGGCCATTCAAGATTCCTCTGTTGAGAAGTCTATGTACCCCATTTTAAAAATTGGGTTATTTGGTTTTCTAGAGGTTAATTTTTAAGTTCTTTGTATATATTGGATATTAACCCTGTATTGGATGCAGGATTGGTGAAGATCTTTTCACAATCTGTAGGTTGCCACTATGTCCTATTGACAGTGTCCTTTGCCTTACAAAAGATTTTTAGCTTCATGAGGTTCCATTTACCAATTGTTGATCTTAGAGCCTGAGCCATTGGTGTTCCTTCCGTTCAGGAAAATTTCCCCTGTGCCAATGCATTAGAGGCTCTTTTCCATTTTCTCTTCTGTTAGGTTCAGTATATCTGGTTCTATGTTGACGTCCTTGACCCACTTTTACTTGAGCTTTGTGCAAGATGATAAATATGAATCTATCTTCATTCTTCTACATGCAGAACACCAGTTAGATCTGCACCATTTGTTGAAGATGTTTTTTTCCCCCCACTGTATGGTTTTGGATTCTTTGTCAAAGATCATTTGTCAATAGGTGTGCAGGTTTATTTCTGGGTCTTTGATTCTATTCCATTGATCCACCTTTATGTATCTGTACCAATACCATGCAGTCTTTATCACTCTTGCTCTGTAGTACAGCTTGAGGACAGAGCTGATAATTTCTCCAAAAGTTCTTTTATTGTTTGCTGGGAGCCAAGACCCCTTTCTGCCTGAGAGCAAATGTCAGTTATCTAAACAGCCTGAGTTAAGGAATACTTTATTGCACTCCTGCCAGGGAGAAAATATTAATCAGATAAGCAACTCGAGCTGAGAAATGTTTTAATTGCCTTCTTGCTTGTGAGGAAATATTTAGATAAGTAATTTGGGCTAGGAATTCTTGTGGGCTTAGAGAACTCTGCAATTACGGGATGACCTTGGACCCTGACTGTCAGATGACCCTCCTGCCTGCTTGCCTTTATAAGGGCAGCCTGAACAATAAAATTTAAGCACTAGATCAGACATTCAGACTGGTGCTTCTTCCTTGTGTTTCTTGTCTCTTCATTCTTTTGCCCCCTTCCCTAGGGTCTCATCGAATCCCCTCGGGCCCGGGGAGGTAAGTTAGTATTTGATTTTCGTAGGACTACACTCAATACAGCTTCTAGTTCACTCAAAAGATTCTGAAGTTTAGGATCAAAGTTTCTACTCCATTCCTGGTCCTAAATAAGAAAGAGATAAGAGAAGCCATTGTTCAAAGCATTGCCAATCAAGCTTGCTTCAGTCTAGAAACTAAATCCACAATCTCTACTTCATTGAAAGTTTGCTTCAACTTCCATTTCAACAGTTAAAATTTTCTAGAAGTCATTTAGTATAGCTCTTTGAGAGCTGATATAAGTTGCATTTCATAGCTTTATCCATTATTCTTCAACAAAGCTTAAAGTAACATTAGAAATTTGACAGTACCACCAACGCCATACTTCAATAAATAAACTAAAACACATTAAACAGTAAATACAATAATATGTACATCTGTTTCCTTATTGACCAAATACACATATAAATCCACAAGCACTGTACTCACCTTCAGCAACATGGGTGCAAACACCTGCCGTACAGTTTGGTAAAGGGAGTTGATAGGCGATTCAAGCATAGAAGAAACAAGAATGTTGTTATGCAAATTGCCATCTGTAATTACTTCTGGTCGGAGCTTGAAAAACACCAACACTTTGTCATTTGTGTCATCAAAATCAATCTAAAGTGACAAACAAAAGATCTTATGTCTTCATAAATCTTAAACTTTGAAGGAAAGAAATGTTGCATTGGCACGTTGTATTACTACAATCACAGCTGCTTGGACAAAACTAGTTAAAGGTAACATATCCAAACCAACCACTTCTGTTCCCAACGACTGCCTGGTTAAAAACTGATTCCTGCCTAACCTGTGACTATCATAAAGCTCCACTAGTAAGGCTATGTCTTGTTGACACTCCTGCTAACTTTTCTACTGAATCAAGGCTGAATTCCCCTCATACACAATGGTGTGTACTTCCCTACTGCCCCAAGGTGTGTGTGTGTGTGTGTGTGTGTATGTGTGTGTGTGCCTTGTCACCTATGGGGGGAAAAGCATTTCAAATTTTTTAAACGTGCCTTCAAATTAGCACATGTATTTAAAACTGCCAAAATGAATGAGCCTACCTCCTAAGATTATCTTTACTGTAGCCAAAATTGTTTGTAGAGTTTGCACCTCGACTTAGTATTTGAAACCGTCCACATCCTGGACTTGCAGTACATGCCTGTCACCTCAGCACTGGGGACGGTAAGACCAAAGGTGACATGGTCAGCAACAATCTGGACTAGGAAGCTAGACTGTTTCAAATATAAATAAATAACCAAAAGGTAACATAAGCTGATCTCTCAGGAATGTACTAAATCAATACGAAAGATGTCAACTAATAGAAATCAATCTATTACCCAAAAAGTATAATGTTCAAAAGATTTTTTTCTTTTTTCCAGAAAGACAATAAAGGCTTATGAACCTTACTCTCCTTACAGATGTTTTATGCCGCTTTTATCCTAATTTTTAAAATAATTTGTCACCAGAAAGAGGCAGACACTTTACTGTCAAATTGATCAGGTATGGAGTGGGGGAGACAGGAGAGAAGCCCTGAAGGCTTCTTCTCCTTCTTTTATGAAGATGAAAATTACGTGAAATTCAAGGACTAGGGTTTATCAAGTTTAAAAACACAAGTATACTCAGTTATGTAGCATATTAGTTGTGTTCACACTACGCTGGCCAAGCTGCAGTTCAAAGAAAGTGGAGAATAAAGATGTTTTAACGTAAACAGTTATGCAGTCAAGTCGCTAAAGGCTCAGAATGGAAGGACAGCCTGGAAGAGCCAGACTGTCTGAAGAGAGCCGTCGTGCCTACCTTTCCTATTCAGATGTGTGGGCAGGGAAATTCCTACTATCTGGTGGGCACTCCACCACCAAGGTAGGGAACAGCTTGGTCCCAAGGGCTTCCTGGGCAAGGCTGAGATGTCTTTAAGCCTAACATGAGGACCTGGGTCCTGAGGGAAGGGAGACAAGGCTGGATCTGGGCACGCGGGGCAAGGGAGGCCGCCGCCATCGCCTTACCATGTTGGAAAAGGTCAGCCCAGCGTCTGACCGCTGCACCCGAAGTAGCATCTGGTTCCCGTCGTCCAAGAAGTTGTTCACCTCCGGGCAATTGCTCAACGGGGCCTGGTCACAGAGCTCCGGTCTCAGCCCGAAGTAATTCTGGCTGATCGTAAAAAGAAAGAGTTTGCGGACATCTCCGAGGCTTTCTGTCATGGCTGCAGAGATGGAGAGGGACCTGGAGAGGCTCAGCGGCCTCACCACTGCACTCGGCAGTTGCAACGGCCCGTCGCTATGGCGACCACTTCACACTGACTGAGCGCGCACCGGAAGTGGTACATCTGGGGCCGGCAAGCAAGGCTGAGGATTCCTGCACATTGAATGTGCTGAGAGCTCGGTTCTATCCGTGCGTCTTCACTTCTGATGCTGAGCTAGTGTTTCCACTGCACGTGCAAATGACAATCAAGTAGCAGGGTCGACATCTGTGAAATTAGGAATTCACAACTAAGTTGCAGTGAGGCTTTAAAAAAAAGATTATCACTATTTAAAAAAGTCATCATTTATCCAGGCATGATGGTCTGCGACTATAGCCAGAGTATCCAGGATACCGAAACAGAAGACTCCCGGGAGTTGGAGGGCAGCCTTGGGTACATAAGGACACCTTGTCTCACAGTCAGTGGGACTGGAGAGGTACATCAGCAATTAAGAACGCTTTTTGCTCTTTTTAGTTCCTGGCATATTCATGGTGTCTAAGAAGCTTTCCTGTGCACAGTTAGGGGAGGGATGACGCTTCGCCCTCTTCTGAACTCTGCCCATACACACAAGCAGGCAAAAAACTCATACACGTAAAATAAATACATATAAAGTAAATAAATCAAAACAAGCAGGCAAATACTTGTTAGAAAGTTCTGTATTACTCTTTCAAACTCTATCTGCTCCTTCCAGGGTAGCTTAATTTACCACAGTTGGTTTTTGTCTTTGTTGGTTTTAGTAATTTCAGTAAAACTTTAACAGTCATGTGTTACCATTTGTCAGGTGTTTCTAGGTTCTTGGTTTTTTATCCAAAGAAGTTAAAATAAGAATGCCCAAAGAAAGATCCGCAAAAGCAGCAAAGTGAGACACTGATAACACTGTTAACACTGCCACTGGGCCACAATTCTAAGGACACTCGTAGATTGTTCTTTAGGGCTTCTTTGTATAGAGTTTAATAGAAGGAATTTGTTTATTAAGGTACATGTTTTGACTTGATTTCTATTTTGATTAGTATATTCAGTCATCGTTATTTTCCAAGGCATGTCCCTTCCCACAATGCATCAGATTTTAATCATATGCATGTCCAATTGCATAGGCATAGGAATGTAAATAGGAGATTCTTCCTAAACATTACTGGACATACCAAAACCAGTTCAAGCTAGTTAGGCTCTCTATTCTTTGTACCTGGATATATTGGGAGTCTATTTGAATGGAAACTGCCTGTATGATATTTTAGAAGAGCATAAACTTACCTTTTTCCAGAGAGGGGTGTATGTGTAGCAAGATGCAGGTGCAAGTCTGAGGTTGCTAGGAGCATTATTAGACTGGGGTGTGTGAATGCACGGTACATGCAGGTAAAGGAGCTGAGCTGTCAGCTTCGTTATTGGGGGGAATAGGGGATGAAGATTTATAATACAATCCAAGTGCAGGGATGCTGAACTATTTCTTGTGTTTGCCTCAACTACCCTGCCACAGTGATATTTTTAATAATTATTTATATTTCATGTGCATTGTTGTTTTGCCTGCGTGCATGACTGTATAAGTTTGTCAGATCCCCTGAAACTAGAGGTACAGACAGCTGTGAGCTGCCATGTAGGTGCTGAGAATTGAATCTAGGTTGTCTGGAAGAGCAGCCAGTGGTCTTAACTGCTGAGTCATCTCTCCAGCCCCTCCAAATTTCTAAAAAGCAAAAATATACAATATGATGGATTCATTCAACAGTAAGTAGAGACACTGAGCAAAACCAAGATGAGGACAACAGGCTTCATCGTTTGCCTCATTGGAAACTACTAAACTGATTGTTACTCTCAAAATCCATCAAAGAATCAACTCAATAAGTCTCTTGCAAAAATGATGACTGCTTCATGCTGACTGAGTGCACACTGGAAGTAAGATATCTGCCTACTTTCCCACCCACCACCCACCCCAGCCCACAAGCAAGGCTGAGGATTCCTGTGCTCATCGATTGGATGTGCTGAGAGCTCCTTCTATTCATGCATCTTTCCTTCTGAGGCTGAGCTAGTGTTTCCACTGCATGTACAAACCACAATCAAGTATCAGGTTTAGCCTTTCATCTGTCTGTACTGATTTAAGCTGTCATTCTAAAATATATTAAAATAATAGTTTGGGGCTTTTTGTTGTTTTGTGTGTGTTGTTTCTAAATTTTCACTCAATAACCATAGTGTCTCCTAAACTCTAGTCTTTCAGAATTGGAAAAACAGTCCTTCTGTCTCTGAGAACCTTAAGATCTGAGAGTAGAAAAAGAGGAAGTTCAACTGTCCTCAATTACAAAAGTAAATAAATGCAAATGCTTGCAAAGCATGCGGGAAATGTTCTTCAGGAGAGTCCTGCATAACTCATGTCTGTACAATTAATGAACATTTGTACATGTGACCTGTATCACGTAACCACAGTGCTGTGAGATATTCATTGATTCTTGTTTCGGAGTAAAATCATAGATCTTTGTTTATCTCATATCTCCACAGGCTGGGAGAAAATATTGCAAAAAACATATTCAGTGAAGGATTATTCTTAAAACTATATAAAGAACTCCTAAAATGCAAGAACACAAATAATCTGATTGAAAAATGCACCAAGGACCCAAACAGATAATTTGCCAAAAGAGACAAATGCTAAGTAAATACAAAAAGATGTTTCCCATTTCATTCCCATTTCAGGGAAATGTGAACTTCAATAACAAGCCAATTAAAACCCATCAAAATGCTTCAGATCCCGAGCACGGGAAGCAGTAAAGGCAAGATACACTGGGGACAGTCACTCAAGAATACAGTCTGGCATGTCCACGACTAAACCTCTGCCCACCATGTGATCTGGCAAATGTAGATCTGCAAGTGCATGCTTACAGCACTTCTGTCCACACTGTTCAAAACTTGAGAACACTCAAGATGTCTTTCAGAGAGGGAATGGCTGGACAGACTAGGGTAACCCATGCAAAGGAATTTTATTCAGCACTAAAAATAAAAGAGCCCCCAGTGACAAGAAAACATGGAAGAACCTTAAATGAGTGCTGCTAAGTGAAAGAAACCGACAGGAAAGGGTTAACACTGTGATTCTGACTAGATGCCATTCAGTCTGAGAAGGTAGCAGGCAGATCACTGGTGACAGTCACAGGGTAGAGAGAAGGCATCCAGGGGATGAACTACAGAGCACAGAGGATTTTCAAGAAACAATAAAATGCTCTGGCATTGTAATGATGAATACATGTCATCATACACTTGTCTAAACGTTAGAATGTATCACACCAAGAGCGAGCCCTAATGCAAGCTATGGATGGAGGAAGGCGTGCAGGCAGAGTGTTTGTAATGAGGCTGAAAGCTTTCTAGCCTTGGGTGCAGGGAGTTTGGACTTCACCCTTCTGGGAAAAAAAAAGCGTTGCCACTGGATTTGGATTGTGAGAAAATGCTAGTGCTTGTTCTGAAATGGACTGTGGCAGGAAAGACTATTCTGCTGAGGGCCACCAGAGAGAGAGAGAGAGAGAGAGAGAGAGAGAGAGAGAGAGAGAGAGAGAGAGAGAGAGGCAGACATTACTACAACAGCCAGGGTGAGAGAGGGAGAAGCAAACCCTCACTGAGATAAAGTGGAACAGGGGAATGATGCAAGGCATGCCAGGTAACCAGGTTTTAGCTCTGCCCTTCCTGTGCCTTCACAGCAGGACAGGAGTCAGGCAGCAGTGAGTGCCAGCACAGGCTCTGCAGATGAACTCTTCTGGAGAGCTGAGAGCCAGGATCCAGTTCAGCACTGCTCTCCTGACTCTGCCCAGATGTCCCTTCTCACTACATCCCACACAAGGCAGGCAGGTATCACTCTGAGATTTTGCTGCTGGAGGGAGGACAGCAGGACCTTTTGTTTGGGGAAGAGGTTTAACAGCTTAGCCCTGAAAAACATTGATTCAGGTACTGTATGAATATAACTGAAGATCAAGAACATTCTGTTATGAACATGAAGAGTCAATATGCAAATAGACATGCCCACTTTCACCTCCGGAGTAACATACCTTGCACAGGTGAAGGGACAGGTGAGAGGCTGGCTGTAGGCTGCCATGAATATTTGGCATTCAGTATGGGCATTTACTTTGTAGTTCCTGACTCCTTAGTGCCTGATCCATCCAAACCGCCAAAGACCCAGCTAAATTCAATTGGTTCATTTCAAGAATCGGCTACTATTTTTGCATGACTGGCGGTTACCTGAACATACCGTTCTCAGGAGGGAGGACCTGCTTAGACAGAGACTGTATGACAATTTGCAGGCTAGACTCATTTAAGGAAAGTGAAAAGAGAGATTAACATCAAAACAAAAACAAAACAGACAAAAAATCGAGCCAAGAGACACTGTTGAGAAATTTCCTGCCAGATTTAGCAATATTTCTCTGGAGAACCATATTTTTCTAGTAAATGTTCTGGGGTATTCCTTAGCCTGTTCTTGGCATTTCTTGAGGAGCTCCCTTGGTAAAAGGATCCACTTACTGTAAAGAAGCTTCCTCAGTCTTCCGGACACAGATCTCATCCAGCTGCTTAGTAAGTTTGGCAAGGAGTGTGGTTTTAACATAACATACTGGTTAGAGAAGAACTGAGCGCCAAAGGACAGTATCTGTGTCTTGCAGAACTGTCCCCAGTACTATCACCAGGTGTCATGGCTCAGGCATCCCCTGTGACGATGCACAGAGCGACACTACCCACAATGCTCTGCAGTATTTAAAGGTAACATCAGAAAGAAAGTAGGCTTGGAGAAGCTTAGGGAATCCTTCTGTAGTACATGAGAAGTTTCATTCACACCTCCTCTGGAGCTAATATTTACTATAACACGTGTTTCAGTGTCTTTTCCAATTCTCTTCAGATTCTGTCAGTTTTCCAGATTTAATTGTCCCCTGGTAGTTGTTATTGAGCTCTTCTTAATGGCTGGCTTCATGTTGAGGGAGATATTTAAAACAATGGCTCCCAATC
>JADRCG010010237.1:1034771-1072263 GCA_019844195.1 Rhabdomys dilectus
CTCTCTCTCTCTCTCTCTCTCTCTCTCTCTCTCTCTCTCTCTCTCTCGGCTTTATGAAGTGACTTCTAAGGAAGTCCATTAAAAATACAGTAACTATAGTGTTGAGGCTTGTATTGAATGCCATTGCTAAATTTCAGGGAACATGGTTGTTCTGTTGCATACTTGAAACTATAGAATAAAGAATTGTTGTTAAAAAAGAAAGAAAGGAAGAAAGGAAGGAAGGAGGAAAGAAAGAAAGAAAGAAAGAAAGAAAGAAAGAAACCAGCATTTAGAGCAAAGAAAACAGAAAACTTGGAAGCTGGTCAGTTCAGGGTCAATGAAGAAAGAATTGGAGGCGATCTGTGCCTAATGTTGGGATAAGGCTTATAGAACAAGGGGCAAAGGTGGCCATTACTAGGGAAATAGGGGTTAGCTGTGTCTAAGTCATCAGTAGCAACATTGGATCTTGAATTTGAGAGTTCAGCTGGGAAGTCATGTCCAGAACTCACAAGTGTGACAGTATGCAGACACAGGCCATGAATAACTCACTGCTAAGGGATGAAAACCAACTTGTGTGTGTGTAAAATGGACATAATGTACAATTTGCCATTTTAACCTTTAAAATTTTAAAACATTTGTTCTTAATTTTATATTTGTATGACAGATTTGCCTGAGTATACACCTGAGGACTATATGTGAGCCTGGAGCCCATGAGGTCAGACATCAGTATTGAATTTCCTGGAATTGGAGTTGCAGATGGTTGTAAGCCATGGTATGTGTGCTGGAAACTGAACCTCTATCTGCTACAAGAGCAGCCAATGTTCTTAACCACTGAGCAGTCTCTCTAGCTCCACTTTAATCTTTTTTTTATTGGATATTTTATTTACATTTCAGATGCCATCCCCTTTCCCCATTTCCCCTCCCTAGAAAACCCCTATCCCATGCCCCCCTTTCCATTTTGCTTTTATACAATTTTTTAAAATGTTAATCAAAGGCTTTATAAGTATGGTAATGCTCAATCAGAAGTGTAACCCAATACCCAACCTAGATATGTAAACTATCTTTGACTGATGGAGACACATGAACTTCTCCATGTCCCCTCTCTCCTTCTCTCTCTTTCTCTCTCTCATTACCTAGCTTCTCATCTACTTCATTTTCTCCTCTCCTTACTCCATCTTTTCCTCTCAGTGCTCCTTCCTCCTTAGCTCCTCCTACATATCACCCTTCCTGTTAAAATAAAACTTTTCTCTCAAAATACAATCAGAGCATAATTATTCCTACTTGTATCAATGAGGTACAAGATAGTCTTAATACCCAGTCCATCCTTTTGTTGACTAACCAGAACTTCTGTCATCTCTCTTGACTAAAACACTTAGTTTTGAACCTGGCTTTTTTCTTGGCTTTAGAATGAATGTCAGCTGAAAACCATCCACTCAGATCTTTTCTCTCAAAGTAAATAGCCAGGATTGGCTATAAGACTATAGGTCTTCAATCCCATCAGAAATCCAGAATGACTGAGTTAACTGAAGTTATGGGAAGCACTAAGCATAGCTTCTAAAACTTAGCCAATTTATAGAGACTGCTGAACACCTGGACAGCCCCTGTACTACCAAACATTGGAGCATCAAATCTTTAGCCTTCCGGCCCAGACTCATCTGACAGACCTTAGTGATGAAGAATTATTAAGGGCTGATTACTCTGTCTAGGCAGACATAATCAGTTGACTATTCTGCAAGTGTGTCCTTTTCTGGACAGTAATTTGTCTGTAGATGGAGAGAGGCAGTTCTTGCCTAGTGGCTGTCTCTGCACAACTGGAGTAACTCCAAGGATGCTCAATTTCTTCTTAGAATCCAAGACAGGAAGCTGTCAGGAGCAGACAGGTCTCTCATCAAAATGAGCTAATATAGAAATATTTGTGACATCAATTCTATGGATTTCTGACATTTTGAAATCCAACTATCCATGTAAGGTAACCTGGACTGTTGTCTGTTAACTCCTCTCAGCTATTTCTAAATAAAATATAGAAAACACCCTAACAATAAACTCAAAGTCATGAATTTGTTATAGTTCCTTAACTCACAGGCTAACCATCCCAAATCAGTTAAAAATGTTAAAGAAGGACTGGGTCTAAGCCTTGTATTCCTAAATGTGTTATACAGGCACAATGCCCATGAGAGTATCAATGTTCATTTAACTTTCATATCAATAAGAAGCTCATACCAATGAAAACCTTAAATTTGAAATCCAAGTGAATTTTGTACCATTTAAGAAATTATAACTTCATCTTGATACTAAATTATCCAGATTTCTACCAATAGGTTATGGCTATGCCATAAATCCTAGCTAATCCTCCCTGTTCCAACAAAACCACTACTTTTCCCCAGAAAGACAGCCCAATATTAACCACCTTAGTCCCAAAGGCCAGGGAACAGGGGCACTGACTTTTTTTTAACTTCTACAAGCTGATTACGGGCGTTGAGATATTAGAAGAGGGGTAGGGGGAAGAGTAAATTGATAAGCCTCTGACATTTGTGTCTTCACTGAATCCAGCTGGAATTCACAGACATCAGAGGTTCGAGCAGGTATGCTCAGCTCACTTGATGAGTAGATACACGGAGTCTGTGTATTCTGCAATATACAATTCTCAAAAAAATTTTAGTATCAAGATAATTTTTTGTTTGAATTCTGGAATCTAGTCTTCTGGCAGCCTGCCTCTGTCATGTCTAATCCATATATTTCTGGGAGTTTCTATGAGGGTGTACTCCCACCATCCTCCCATTTTCTCAAATTCCCCAACACTAGGGAATTCAAACTTTCAGGCTCCAAGTCCTTCTACTTCCACTGATGCCTATCCCCTTACCCCCATCCCCCTCCTCCAATTACTATGAGGGTGTGCTCCCACCATCCTCTCATTCCCACCTCCCTGCTCTTGAGATTCCCCAACACTAGGAAATCCAAACTTTCAGGTACCAAGGCTGTTCACTTCCACTGATGCCTGGCAAGGCCACCCTCAACTACCTATACAGGTGGGGCCATGAGTCCCTCCCTTTGTGTTCTCGGGCTGGAGATTTTAGAATGGCTATTCCAGTTTGTTTCTTAGAGCCATTTGCTTGAAAAATTGTTTTCCAGCCTTTTACTCTAAGGTAGAGTCTGTCTTTGTCACTGAGGTGGGTTTCCTGTACTCAGCAAAATGCTAGGTCCTGTTTATGTATCCAGTCCATTAACCTATGTCTTTTAATTGAGGAATTGAGTCCATTGATGTTAAGAGATATTAAGGAACAGTGATTGATGCTTCCTGTTATTTTTGTTGTTAGAGGTGAAATTATCTTTGTGTGGCTATCTTCTTTTGGATTTGTTGGAAGAGGGTTACTTTCTTGCTCTTTCTAGGGTATAATTTCCCTCCTTGTATTGACACTTTCCTGCTATTATCCTTTGTAATGCTGGGGTTGTGGAAAGATATTGTATAAATTTGGTTTTGTCATGGAATATCTTGGTTTCTCCATTTATGGTAATTGAGAGTTTTGCTGGGTATAGTAGCCAGTCTGTGGACAGTCAGCCTCTTTCCCCAGTTATTCCTGTCATTGCCAAATGGGCCAATGAGCAAAGTGGCCATTGTATTAGAGGTGGACATCATTCATGGACTTGACAACGTGGACTTCCACTCACCATGATTAACCTGGTATAACTGCCTTCTGGTATAGTGTTATATCTGCCAACAGCAGAAAACAACACTGAGCCACAGATATGGCACCATTCCCAGCAACGTAGTTGCAAGTTGACCACATTGGAGTACATTCTCTATAAGAAAGACAATGTATTATCCTTGTTGGAGTAGATACTTATTCTGTTTAAAGATTGTCTTTTCTGCACATAGGAAATACACCATCTAAACATACCATTTATTGACATACATTATTCCTTATCCACCATCATGATATTCTATAGAGTATTGCTTCTGATGAAGGAACTCAGTTCACAGCCAGAGAAGTGTGACAGTGGGCCCATGATCCTGAAATCCAGTGGTGTTACTATGTTCCTCACCATCCTAAAGCATCTGGCTTGACAGAAAGATAGAATGGCCTTTTGAAGACACTGAGCCCTTGGTGTTCTGTTTTGGCAACTGTCTCCCATAACACTCCTCCATTGCTGGTGGGAGTACAAACTTGTACAATCACTTTGGAAATCAATCTGGTGATTTCTCAGAAACTTGTAATATTTCTACCTCAAGACCAGCTATATCACTTTTAGGCATATTCTTAAAAGTATCTCCAGCATCCCATAAAGACACTTGCTCAAGTATGTTTCTAGAAGCTTTATTTATAATAACCAGAAACTGGAAACAATCTAGATGTCTCTCAAGTGAAGAATGGATACAGAAAATGTGGTTCATCTACACAGTGAAATACCATTCAGCTATTAAAAACAAAGCCATCATGAATTTGCAGGCAAATGGATGGATCTAGAGACTATCATCCTGAGTGAAGTAACCAAGTTCCAAAAGGACATGTATGGTACATACTCACTTATAAATGGATATTATCCATTAAACACAGGCTACCCATGGTACAAACAGACCCAAAGAAGCTAAACGACGAAGGCACAAGAGAGGATGCTTGGATTCCACTTGGAAGGAGGCAGATAGAGGGAAAGAACTGGGTGAGAGGAAAGATGGAGAAGGCAACAGGGAGGTTCAGGATCAGATGTAGAGATGGGCAGGAAGGATGACCAGATAGCTGTGAGAAGGAATGAAAATCTGTAACAGGATTGGGGGTCGGAAGGTAGATGGAATCTCCAGGAAGACTTAGAAATAGGGTAAGGGAGACAACCAAGAGTCAGTGGGGATGTCTTAACTGTGACTCACAGCATTGGGGATATGGAATGTGAAGAGGCCAACTCTTGTAGCCAGACAGGAACCCCATTGAAGTGATAGGGGTACCAACACACCCACAAAATTTTAAAACAAAAATTTATTCTGTCTATGAGAAATGCAGGGATGGGGAATGGAGCAGAGACTGAAGGAATGACCAACCAATAATCCACCCAACTTGAGACCCATTCCATGAGTAAGCACCAATCCCTGGCATTATTGATCCTCTGCTTACAGACAGGAGTCTACCATGACTGTCCTCTGATAGGTTCTACCCAGCAATGGACTCAAACAGATACAGAAACCACAGCCAAATAGTAGATGAAAATTTGGGACTCTTATGGAAAAACAGGTAGAAAAATTACAGTCCATAAGGTGATAGGAATTGCACTGAAAGACCAACAGTAAACTAATCTAGTCTCTTGGGGCTCTCAGAGACTGAACATGTACAGGATGGATCTAGGTCTCCCCACACATATATAGCAGAAGTGCAGCTTGGTTTTCCTGTGGGTTCAAAAAAAGTGGTTCAGGGTATTCCAAAAGCTGTTGCTGGCATGTGAGCTATGTTCTTCTAGAAGAACTGTCTTGTCTGGCCTCAGTGGGACAGGATGTGCCTAGCCTCACAGAGACTTGATACGTGATGGTGAGGGGATACCCAGGGGACTCTCACATACTCAGAGAAAAGGGAAAGGGGAGATGGGGGAAGAATTGTGGAAGGGGGTGAATGTGAGAGGGACAGTGAGAGGAATGTAAAGTGAATAAATAAAATAATAATGAAAAGGGGAGGGGTGTAGGAGAAGCTAAGGTGGGAGAAATAAGGAGATGAAGAGGAGGAGTAAGGAGAGGAAGAAGAAAAGAAAGAGGAGGAGTTAGGGAGAGCAGAGATGTAGGAGTGATAGAGAGACACGCAGGTATGGAGAGCAGTCGCGGATAACAACTTTTATTTGGGTTAGCTAATTGGGAAACAACTCTCTTTGTATGGGCATATTGTTATTGAGCATTACTAAATATATAAAGCCTTTGATTAATATTTAAGCATTAGAGTCTCATTTTCTTACTGGGTCCACATGAATGGCGGGATGGTCTGGGCAATGCCCAGTCTTGCGGAAACAGCATGGAAGATTGACAGAGCCATCTTCCATGCTAGCGTCTCATGGGTTGCAGGGCTGGTGTTTCTGGCTGGCCGTTTTTAGCTGTCTAACGTGGGCCCCATGGGAATTCTAGGTTCATTTTTCTGCTTGGCAAAATATCTAAACTTAGAGCCCATGGGGGCCATTCTCATTCAAACCACCATATTCTACTCCCTGGCCTCCATAGGCTTATGACCATACTATAATACAAAATCTATTTAGTATAGCTTTAAAAATCCTCACAATCATTCAGTCTTAACATTGTCTTCTGAGCACCAAAGCAATACCTTAACTGTAGAATCCCCTGAAAAATTAAAATCAAATTATGTGATTTCAACACACAATGCCATAGAATTTACATTAGAATCCCAACAGAGAGAATTGAGAGTATAGTGAGGAAATACTAGACTAAATAAATACCAAAGTCCAAATCCTGTAGATCCATGTATGCTGCCTTCCATGTACTTCTCTCTCTTGTGCCAGTTTCTACTCCATGTTTGTTGTTTTCCATGGCATATATCTCATGGTTTTGTCACCGTCAGCATCTTGGAAACTCTAACATAATTAAGGCTTCATTTTCACAGCTTTACACAATGGCCTCTGGGGATCTCCATGCAGTGACTCTTGCATGATCTTAGTGACTCTCTTTATCTGTGGATGAAGATTCTACAGCCCATTTACTCATGTGTTCTTCATGACTCTAAAGGTAGAACCATGTGGAAAATTCTGCCCAATTTGAATGCCTGTTTAGGATGAATCCTGAGCAGTTAAATCCCATATGAAGAAGTATTCTCTTGTTTTTTTTAGGATAATAAAATTCCTCAGGCCTTTTCTTTTTACAGGTTTGAAGCTTAGCTATATGGGGCCTTGGCCTGTGGATGACCCCCCCTTTTCCTGTTTCACATCATTTCTCTTTATCTCTTTAGTAGAATCTTTAGCTCCAGTATAAAATTCCCTGGTTCTAGTTTTCTCCTTAAACTGGACATTTTGTATTTCTTTTTGATTTGTTAGTTATTTGACTGTAGGTATGCATAAGAGTGGTTAACTATATAACAAAGTCAATATTACATTGTATTCAAATCTCCTTCACCAAATAAAGTAGTTTATTATATTCAATTAAGCATTAAAAGATTCTTAGGACAGAGTGCAGCCACACTTTTTTTTATTTGCAAAACCCCATAAGAATGGTCTTTAGCCCACTTGCTAATATTGATCCCCTCTGAATCCTTTTGCTTTCAGTACTTTTGTCTTTCAGACTCCTACTTGAATGTTCTACTAATCTCTCTTATTGCATTCAATCACTTTCCTATTCCACAGTCACAACATTTTCTTCATCATTCTAAAAAACAGCAAGGTGAAGCCTCTCACAGCTATAGTTTATCCCCTTGAATCAACTTCTCTTAGTTTTTTTCCTTGTGTCATGATAAGACAGCATAATCAAGGCAACTTATCAGGAAAAATGTTAATTTTGGACTTAAACTTTCAGAGTTTTAGAATCTATTGTAGTAGAATGAAGGGATGTCCATAGGAATATCTGAGAGTTTATTTCTGGTCAGTAAGTAGGAGGCAGAGAGAGAGAGAGCAAGAGAAAGAGAGAGAGAGAGAGAGAGAGAGAGAGAGAGAGAGAGAGAGGCAGAGACAAAGACAGAGACTAGGACACACCTGTTCCCAATTCTTCCCAAACAGTTCTACTTTTTTTTGGGGGGGGTCACAGTTCTACCAGCTGGTGACAAACTATTAAAATCTATGAGCCTATGAATGATCAGAATCATTAAAACTATCACATAGAATTTGGGAAATGTTTTTGAATATAACATAGCTTCTTCATTCATATAGTCTCTGCAAGAAAGTTCCACAAAACCTGTTATCATTTCAAATTGAGAAGGGAGAAGGACTCATGACTCCTCAATCTTCACTTAGGAACAACAGTCAGTAAATATATTCTGGAGCATGTGGAAGTAATTCTTTTTAGGGATGTAACTGCTTGTAAGTTGCCTGTGTTCTAGTAAATAACTTTCTTCTCATGCCATGTGAGCTACCAAAATTCAACATTGGCAGTCCTCCAAAATGGTAAGAAGGTAGAATATTTTTACTTGTTGGGAATTATCATTTCAGCTTCAGAAAGAAGATGATGAAGGATATAAGAAAAAGACTTTGGTGAATGGCCAAGATTCTTCAAATATATGAAATTGTCAAGGACAAAATTAAATCCATGAAAAATTACAAAGAAAGAAGTTATATTGCCCAGTGTGTCTGTTACAGATTTCAGTATATAAAACACAAATTATGTACCAAAAAATGTTTGAACTAACAAATCCAGTAAAGATATAAATAAGATAAAAATTAGTTTTTATGTATCAGTGGTTCTTTTTTACAGAAAAGTTGAAACACCTTATAAAGAAATCAAAGCAATTAAATATTTAATAATTATGTTATGTTCATATTTTATGGTATACACTTTGAAATTATCAAAAACAAAGAAAAATTTTGTATGAATAAGTAAACATTAATATGTTATACTCACCATCACCCCAATTCCCAGCATCTAAGGACCTATATGTAGCCCACTTCCCAATGCCATAGAAGGTAAGCAATGCTTGCTTCCCCAATTAGTGTCTACATGTCCTCTCTGAGATTTTGGAATCTGAGCATCCTGTGATACTGAGAATCACCCATAGAATCTCATGTATTTGAGCACAACCTGTTTCCCTGGTCAGAAGTCATATTTTCAGCCATCCATCTCTCCAACCTTCAGTATCTCTATTTGAGTAGAACTTGCTACTATTTGCAGACCACATTGCAAACTTTCTGGAGCTCTCACACTTAGCATCTTAGGACTCTTACAGAGTATAGTTCCTGTGTTAGAAACCAGAGCTCTGACTTAGTTCAGAACCCCAAGCTTGATGTAATAGAGCCTGACAGGAATTCTTTCTTGGCTCTGACACCTCAACTCTTCTTTAGACAACAACCTCTGCTATCTCAGGATATTCCAGGTGCTTGTCTTTTCCTCAGGAGGTCGGCCATCACTCCTGAACCCTACCTTCTCATATCTAAGCACCTGCATGGAGTACCATCTACTCCTCAGGTCTAACATGCATGCCCTGTTAATCAGGCAACCTACCCCTCTCCTAGGTACTAGCTCATGTAGAATGTCTTCTAATAATGTCTGAAGAAAGAATTTCTCCTGATAAACTGCAACCACTTCAAATACCCTATACAAGAGTTAGTACTGAGTGTTACTGAGACTGAACTTCAACCATTACCTATTTGATCTCGTCAGCTTAGTTGGAATTACATCAAGTCGAGACCTAAATAGCCACTCAACACAAATGGATTAGAAAATTATACCAAATTGCCATAAGCAATGAAGATGTGCATGTTCTGATGTAAAAATAAAAAAACACAAAAACTCCATGATAATATTCCCTTTGAAGATTATCAATTACATAGCAATGATTTTCAATGAGAACTATTTAGGTGAAATTCAGACAAAGAATTCAAAAGAACAATTAAAATATATACAAAGAATTCACAAAAGGTTAAACACTTCAGAGAATCCAAACATTAATTCTTGTTCCCTCTCTTGCTTTCTCTCTCTCCCCCCTCTCTCTCTTGCTCTTTCGTTCTCTAGCTCTCTTACTTTCACTCTCAGTATGTATGTATGTCAGCAAAAATGTGGAGATCAGCGGACAACTTGTGGGAGTCCATATCCTACTCCTTTACATAGTTCCTGGGGATTGAACTCAGGTTGTTGAGCCTCCATACTAATTCTACATTTAAATTCAATTAGAAATCTAATCCCCTCCCCGTACTATGACTGACCAAGTTGAAACTATTGAAAACCTTCTACAAAAAGAAAATAGAAAAAAGGTATGACTATGAAAGTGGCAGAGGGCAACACACATGCAACAAAGTGATGGTGTTTTGGGAACAAGAAATGAAATAGCAAGCATTTTCAAGTAGATAAATAGGATATTAAAATCCACAGAATTTGTCTCAAGTACTGCAATGTTTACTTAGTTTTTTAGGTGTTAATCCATCAAGGAGAAGAATACACTCTAAGGAGTCTTACCAGAGCCCCCTTCACATCTTTGTTCCTCAGGCTGTAGATGAATGGGTTGAGCATAGGAGTGACCACAGTATACATCACTGAGGCTATAGTGCTTCCTTGAGAAACATCTGTCCCAGCTGAACTGAGGTAAACCCCCAGTGCTGTACCATAAAACAAACAGACCACACACAGGTGAGACCCACAGGTGGAAAAGGCTCTGTACTTGCTCACTACAGAAGACATCTTCAATAATGAGGAGACAATCTGCGAGTAAGAGAAGAGAATTCCAGTGACAGGAAACACACATAACAGGGCAGTAGCCACATATAATGCAATATTATTGATGAGAATATCAGAGCTTGTTAATCTGAGAATTTGAGCTAACTCACAGAAGAAATGTGGGATTTCAGTACCCATGGAGAAGGTTAATGGTTTCATTAATAGACTATGAAACAGGGAGACTGATAAAATGATGATCCAGCACATTAGCACAAGGAGGCAACAGAAGTAAGAGTTCATGATGACTGTGTAGTTTAAGGGGTGACAAATGGCCACAAAGCGGTCAAAGGCCATTACAGTCAGTAGGAAATTATCCATTCCTGCAAAAACCATAAAAAAATAGACTTGAGTGAGGCACTGCATGTAGGAGATATTTTTGTTCTTCGTCTGGATGTTCACCAGCATCTTTGGGACAGTGGTAGAAGTGAAACAGACGTCTACAAATGAGAGGTTGGAGAGGAAGAAGTACATGGGGTTGTGGAGGTGGGAATCAGAACTGACAGCCAGGATGATGAGCAGGTTCCCAAGCACTGTGACTAGATACATAAATAGGAACATCCCGAAGAGAATAGGCTGCAGTTTAGGATCATCTGAGAGACCCAGCAGGAGGAACTGTGATACTTCTGTGTGATTTTCTTTTCCCATTCCAGAGGCTTTGCTCCTTGACAAACAAACAAACGTTTAGAAAACATTCATACTGACACCAGTCTCATATGACTTAACACTCTTATTTTTGGATGGATGTTCTTGACCTTTCATGATCCTTCCCATTACCTTGATGTCCTTAGACAAGAATAATCTCATTTCACTTTAAATGTTTATAATGTTTTGAGCCTCATATTTTATTTGGCATACAGCTCCTTCATTTTATATTTACTCAATTATTTAAATTTCCTCTTGTTTTTTGTATTCACTAGCTATAAAATGGTCATAAGACATTTTATATATTTTTTAAGAACCATGATACTTCCTCATTCCTAAAGTTTTGTAATAAATTAATGATGTTTTTATAATCCAATCCATATTTATTTTCTGAGTTTATACTTATTGATATAACTATTAACTAACAAAATCTTATTTTCTTTATAAGTATTAGTACTATAAAGTCTATTCAGAGCTTTAAAAAGGCTTTGTACAATAAGCATATCAAAAGGTATATATTTTATTGCTATTATTATTATGATTACTATTATTATTATATTTTTTAATAAGTATTTTAAATATAAAACTTTTCCATAGGTCAGAATGGAGCTTGGTTTAAAAATTGAACTCTCAACTCAAATTTCTAGGAACAAAATTTTGGTTTACCAAGTAATTATTTATGTGAACCGAGATAGTTACTTAAGGCCACTTAGATACAAATAATCTTACACCTTGATATTATTTCATTGTAAGATTGAAATGAGCAATTAAATTATGTTAAAATTCATTTATTCTAGTGTAGTTCTTGTCATATGCAATTGGCATCTCAAAAATCTAAATTTTTCTTCTGAGCATCCAATAATTTTGTCTTATAGGTCTATTTAGCAGTATATTTAAACTTGAAATCCATCAAGTATGTATTATTATAAATACAATTATTTTTAATCCATTCAAATTCCATTATTTTGATTGAGTGCCATATTTTTGACTAATAAACCTATGGGTTTTTTTTTTAGCCAGAAAATACCTTGTGTGTTCTTACAAGAAATGTAAAAATAATGTGTAGTGCATATTATGAGGACAAAATAATGCCACTCCACTAAAATAAAGTCAAATGAGAATAAAATAAACATAAAATCTGTATATATGAGAGTGTATACTCACATAGTCATGATGGCAGTTTAAAAAACTTAATGGCATCCATGCATAAAATATGTATTTGACTACATCAATCACAGTTTCTATAAACCAAATTAACTTAAATTATTAAGAATAAATGTGATTATTGAAATTAAACATGTTTTATGATAAAATCATTATTATTGATATCTATTGAAGTTTATATAAGTCATAAAGATACATTCTGCACTAAGCTATTGCATGAAAGAATGTAGAAACGGCTTATCTTAAATATAAATATTTCAGCAGAGGTAATAATGGTGGGTAATTTGTCATCAAGGCAAGGGATGAAGAAACATTTGTAGCAAAGAAAGAGAATAGAAGTTTTTCTATTAGACTATAATTAAAGTTAGGGATTTTAAGACATGACTATCGGAGAGTAGATGTGAGAGTCAGGAAGTGAGGCAGTGTAAGAACATCCCTTTATTCTTCCTTAATGCTGCCATTGCATTGGTAAATTCAAATTTACCTGCTAGCCTGAATTTGGAACAGTTTTATCTCATCTTTCCAAAGAGATACATGTATCTTGGAATGTTATAAGTGATGGAAAAATACAAATTTTGGATATATAATACTTATCTGTACCCAAATATCAATTATATAACAAAAAGTAAAATTCAACTTTATATCTATCTCTAAATTTAGACACAAAACTAAATTGTATAAAATGCATGTAAAATTTTAAAATAAAAACACGATAAAAAGTTAATAGCAGTTTTAGAAGTATAAGGCCAGTTAACATAACGATATAAGTCAATATAGGTTGTCATAGCAATGTGTCATAACTACAATTACAAGAGAAAAATGTTGTTAGAAAAAGGTAACAACCGTTTTTGTTGCCAGAATCTAAAGGTATGTTAGAAAACAAAATAACCAAGGCCAAGTTTTCATTCCAATAAGTAGTAGTTGTTTCCAGACCACAGTCTACGAGATATCAAATCAATAGTATATCTGTGGTAAATTCATGAACATGTTACTCTAATTGCCTCCAATTTCAATCATATACTTTTTTTCTGAACATTTAAAAATTATTTTAAAATAGATGAGATTATTTATATTAAAAACTTTTATTGTGTTAAGTCTCATAAATAATTAATTGTAAGTAAACATTAGTTGGAACACAAAAGTGAAACAATAATTACAACTAAAACTAACAAGTAATAATATAATTCAAGTAATTCAGTAAAAAACAGGATAACATGATAGATAAATTAAGTGTGACAAAATTGAAAATACCTGAGTCGTTAAGGAGTAAATAATTGGATGCAGAATGTCTAGAAGGGAAGTACAATTGAAAGAAAACTTGAAGAAGATCAGACTATAAGAGATTATTTTTTAAAAAATTGGCAAAAGTTTTATTTTTAAATTATTTAAGTTTTTGAGATTAAACATAATTACATCATTTCTTCAATCATTTTAATTCCTTAAAAATTTTCAATACAACCATCCTTGTTCTATTTTATTAATTGTTGTTTTACACACACACACACACACACTTCTAAATTCATAGATTTAATCTATTTATTCTATATAATGTTACTCATATGTATATGTTTTCAGGGATGACCATTTGGTTTTAGATTACCAACTGAGGTGTTTATCCCCTGGGGAGACTATTTATCCTGCTTTTAGAATTCCTTACTTTCCTGTAGCTTTTTATATATAATATATTTTTATTATATTTTTTTCCTCTTCTACAACTCTTCAAAGATCCTTCCCATTTCCTTACTTACCAGATTTCATGCTTGTTCTCATTATTTCGCTCAAAATCTCTCTCAAACAAACCAAACTCCAGAACTCCAAATGACTAGTCAAAACAGACAAACTGAAAACAGAAAATCAGCAAGATCAAAACAAATAACAGAAAACTCCCAAACAAAACAAAAAGTGTGTGTGTGTGTCTGTATGTGTAGACACACACAGACACACACACACACACACACACACACACACCATATACAGACATGCATATGTGCTCACAGAATTGTTTTGCCAACTACCCCTTTGCAAAAATTACTCTTCTTGATAGGAGATGCCAGATTACAATGAGTGAGAGAGCAAAAAACCAAGTCTACTTAAAAAATACAGTGTTCTCCTTTAGAGACAAAGTGTTTCTGGTATCCCTTATTGCTATTATTCTGGAGATATAGCTAATTTCCTTCCTCCTCCTCTTCCTCTTCCTCCTCCTCCTCCTTTTCCTCCTCCTCCTCCTCCTCCTCTGCTGCTGCTGCTACAACTACTGCTATTACTACTGCTACTATTAATTTACCTTTGCATCCACTGTCTTGACCAGGATTTACAGATTCTCTCAGATATCCATCATGGAGGCTTTCTATTTCCATAACCTGTTCCCAGAAAGCCCCCATGGATCATTATGGAGACTAGAATAATATAATTACAGGTGAGGGACAACGGTTGAGATTTCTGTCATTTAAATAATTTAATTACCAGAGTTCCTCATTAAATAAATTGTTCTATTGCTTTTCCAGGTCCCAACACCTTTCATTCTCCAGAGGAAAAAAAGAAGATTGCAGAGAGGAAATTTTTTGATTATTGTATCCATGTGGGCATTAACAGAGAGAGTGATAGACTTATTTCTTCTAAGGTTAGTTAGTTTCAAAAGTTATAGGGAATCTTCTAAGGAAGTAATAACTTGTGTGACTATCTTTCCTTGATATTTGTGTTGAATTTTGGAGACTGAATTGATACTAGTCCACAATATTATTTCAGAAAAGAAGTCCTTATTTTTCTTTGTAATTTTATATTAATATAATTCAATTTAAAAGATAAAATTATATGTGTTTAATGTGTACAGAATTATGTTAAATATACTACATGTGAATATTAACATGTAAATTTCATCATGTAGTTACTAATTTTTGTGATAAGATTCCTAATACTCACTTAAATTTTCAAAATACTCATGAATCCTATTATTATAGAATTGGAATTTTGTATCTTCTGATCAATACCCTTTCTTCCATTGGCCTAACCTCTGCTAAGTAACCATCATATTTTTGTATTTTTGTGAGATAAACTTGGTGAAATTGTTATCTAGTGGTGATTATGTCATTTCTTATTTTGCAAATGACCTTGAAAAACATCCTTATTGTTTGACTGAACAATTAACACTCTATAATTGTTCCTGCTTGTGAGTGAACACATAGTTGGGTTTTCCTTCTGAGAGATCACTGATTTTGAAATTAAATGTTACTATAGGTTTAAGACAATGATTAAGACTTCTAAGTGCCATTTGGAGGATTCTTGAATACAATATTTCAAAAGCTGACAGTGAGATGCCTCAGTCACTCTTTGTTCGTTTATCATTGAAGGCTGGAATAGGTGAGATGTCACCTTATTTTGGGCAGACATTCTAAAGAACATGTTTGTGGACAGAGTTAAGTAGAAGTGTTAAAGTATAGGAGATACATTAAAAAAACAAAATCATGGATTACAGCAGATTTTGTTGGACTTTATGGATCCAATGCTTTTGAGTCAAAGCCAATCTTTCTCTCTCTCTCTCTTTCTCTTTCTCTCTCTCATGTGCGCATGTGTGCGTGCACGCTAATATTTTACTATTAGATGAATAAAATTCTCCCATTATGTAATCCAAAATAGTAAATCTTTTTAATCCATATATTCTTTTTTGCATTTTCTACTTTTATTGAAAATAGATTTTTTCATAAAATATATTATGATTACAGTTTACCTTTTCCCAACTTCTCCAAGATCCTCTGCACCTCCCATTCCATCTTGATTCTTGCCCTTTTTGTCTCTCCTCAGAAAACAAACAGGTTTCTAAATAATAATAATAATAATAATAATAATAATAATAATAATAATAAACTAAAAGGAACAAATCAGAGTAGGACAAAATAAACACAAGAAAAAGAACCAAGATAAAGCACAAGAAACACATGTAGGTGCAGAGTCATATACATTTACACAGACAGGGTCATAACAAATGTTGTCAAACTGGCTATCAGCCTGTACAAGAATGCAAATAGATCCATATTTATTGCTGTGCACAAAACTCAAGTCCAAGTGGATCAAAGACCTCAACATAAAACCAGGTACATTAAATCTAAGAGAAGAAAAAGTGTGGAATCACTTTGAATATATTAGCATAGGAGCCAACTTCCTAAACAGAATACTCATAGGTTAGAAACTAAGAAAAAATGAAACTGAAAAGCTTTAGTAAGGCAAAGGACACCATCAATAGGACAAAATGGCAGCCTACAGAATGGGAAAGTTTCTTTACTAACCCTAATGGTCAAAATATATGAAGAGCTGAAGTTAGACACCAACAAACCAAATAACTCAATTGAAAAATCTGATATAGAGCTAAATCAGACACTTCTCAAAACAGCAAACACTAATGGTCAGGAAACATCTACAAGCCCCCTCATCCTCCACCTCCAGGGGGATGGCAGCTATATACCTGCCGAATTCCTTGGTCTGAAACTCCAGGGCTCCCTGGGAACTACAGGTGCATGGTTGAAAGTCAATTTTATTCATTATTAGAATGGCTACTCCAGCTTGTTTCTTGGGATCACTTGCTTAGAAAATTTTTTCCAGCCTTGTACTCTGAGGTAGTGTCTGTCTTTTTCACTGAGGTGCATTTCCTGTATGCAGCTAAATGCTGGTTCTTGTTTACATATCCAGTATGTTAACCTATGTCTTTTTATTGAGGAATTGAGTCCATTGATATTAAAAGATATTAAAGACCAGTGATTGTTGCTTCCTGTTTTTTTCTTTTTTGTTGTTGTTGTTGTCAGAGGTAGAATTATGTTTGTGTGGCTGTCTTCTTTTGGGTTTGTTGAAAGAAGATTACTTTCTTGCTTTTCTAGGGTGTAGTTTCCTTCCTTCTGTCACAGTTTTCCACCTATTATCCTTTGTAGGGCTCAATTTGTGGAAAGATGTTGTGTACATTTGATTTTGTCATGGAATTTCTTGGTTTCTTCATCTCTGCTAATTGAAAGTTTTGCTGGGTATACTATCCTGGGCTGGCATTTGTGTTCTCTTTGTGTCTCTATGACATCTTCTCACAATCTTCTGGCTTTTACAGTCTCTGGTGAGAAGTCTGGTGTAGTTCTAATAAGTCTTCCTTTATATGTTACTTGACATTTTCCCTTTAATGTTTTTAATATTCTTTCTTTGGTTTACACATTTAGTGTTTTGACTATTATGTGATGGTAGGAGTTCCTTTTCTGGTCCAGTCTATTTAGAGTTTTTTAGGCTTCTTGTATGTTCACAGGTATCTTTCTTTTCTGGTTAGTGAAGTTTTCTTCTATAATTTTTTGAAAATATTTATTGGCCCTTTAATTTGGGAATCTTCGCTCTCTTCTATATCTATTATCCTTAGATTTGGTCTTCTCATTGTGTCCTGGATTTCTTGGATGTTTTGAGTTCGGAGCTTTTTTCATTTTGCATTTTCTTTGACTATTGTGTCAATGTTTTCTATGGTATCTTCTGTACCTGAGATTCTTTCTTCGAGCTCTTGTATTCTGTTGGTGATGCTTGCATTTATCATTCCTGATCTCTTTCCTAGGTTTTCTATCTCCAAGGTTGTGTCCCTTTGTGATTTCTTTATTGTTTCTATTTCCATTTTTAGTTCCTGGATTATTTTGTTGAATTCCATCACCTGTTTGGTTGTGTTTTCCTGTATTTCTTTAAGAGATTTATGTGTTTCCTCTTTAAGAACTTCTACCTGTTTACCTGTGTTCTCCTGTATTTCTTTAAAGGAGTTATTTATGTCCTTCTTAAAGTCCTCTATCATCATCATCATTAGAAGTGATTTTAAATCTGAATCTTGCTTTCCTGGTGATATGGGGGATTCAGGACTTTCTAATGTGAGAGAACTGGGTACTGATGATATCAAGTAGCCTTGGTTTCTGTTGCTTATGTTCTTGTGCTTGCCTCTGGCCATCTGGTTATCTCTAGTGCTACCTGCCCTTGCTGTCTCTGACTGGAGCCTGTTTCTCCTGTGATCCTGGTTGTGTTAGAAGTCTTCAGAGTCCAGCTGTTTTTGTGATTCTGCTATTCTGGGATCCTGTGATCCTGAGATTCTGAATGTTTTAGAGTTCCTGGGAGTCAAGCTACCTCTGGGATCCTGAAATCCTTCTGTGATCAAGCTCCTGAGTTCTTGTTGTGTCAGAGCTCATGGGAGTCAAGCTTTATCTGAGTATTGCAAGGGTGAGTGGGGAGCCAGAGCCCTAGGTTTACTGGGCACAGGTGCAAGCTGGAAGGAACCCATGCCTCTGATGGAGGTTTGTGTTTTCCTGGTTTCTGTGGGGATCCCAGTTACACTAGGTGTTGGGAAAGATGTTGTGGCTTCAGCTGTGATCTTAAGTGTGTCAGAACTCCAGTGCTTCTGGGTGTGCCCCATCTCCTAGGAGTCAAGATTCCTTTGTGATCCTGTGATCTTGTGATCATGTGATCTTGTGCATTTCAGAGCACCTGGAAGTTTGGCTCCCTCTAGGTGTTGTAAGAGTGGATTCAGAGCCAGCACCCCAGGTCTGCTCAGGCTGCAGGTTGAGACCGGAAGTAACCAGTGCCACTGGCTGGGCAGGGGTTCCTGTGTCCCTGGATTTTGAGGGACCCAGTTGCTCTTGGTGTTGGGGCAGATATTGTGACCTCTCCTGTGATCCTGGGCATTTTAGAGCACCTGGGAGTCGGGCTCCCTCTGGGTGTGGTTTGGAGTGGTTGCAGAGCCAGCACCCGTTTGTTCCAGGTGCAGGTTCAAACTGTGATCCTAGGCATGTTAGAACACCTTGGAGTCAAGCTTTCTCTCTTTCTATCTCTCTGTCTCTCTCTCTCTGTCTCTCTGTGTTTCCCCCCCTCTCGTCTTATTTTATTGTATGTGTTTTGTCTGTATACCATGTGTGTGCTTGGTCTCTGAAGAAGCCAGAAGCTGTTTGATTCCCCTAGTCTGGGATATTTCTCCCCACCCTAGACATAAAGAGAAATGATATAGGAATGAGTCATGCACATAAGCGAAAGTACAGCAGTGTCCTAAGTCCAAGGATTGGAAGCAGTCTCTGCCCTGGTCCTCAAGGCTCAGCTGGAGTGAGCAGCAATAGCCAGCCCAGCAGCAGCAGCAGCAGTGGAAGTGGGGGAGGGCAACATTTAGCTTTCTTGAGGAAGGTCCATATGACTTTAATAGTTATGGGAGTAGTGTACATTCCCATGGTGATGTATAAATGTTCTCCTTTCTCCATATCTCTATTGTAGTTTATTTTTGTTTCCTTAATCACTGACAATGTGGGTGGGATAAAATAGAGTATCGGCTTATCTGATGAATGGTGAAATAGAATGTTGTTTATTAATTCATCAGTAAATATTCTCATTCAATTTAATTAAAAACAAACTAAAGGAATATGCATTTAGGAATTAGTGTAGTGAAATTAAAGTCACAACACCAAAGAGGTTATATTTTTATGGCTAGATATTTGGGTTAAAAACTCAAACTTCATTAATACAGAAGTGTTTGTAAAGTCAATTCTGTGGACTTCTGACGTTTTGAAAAACAACTATCCATGTAAGGCAATCTGGACTGTTGTCTGTTAACTCCTCTCAGCTATTTCTAAATAAAATATAGAAAACAACCTTAACAATAAACTTAAAGCCCTGAATTTGCTATAGTTCCTTAACTCACAGGCTAACCATCTCAAATCAGTTAAAAAAGTTAAAGAAGGACTTGGTCTAAGCCTTGTATTCCTAAATGTGTTATACAGGCACAATGCCTATGAGAGTATCAATATTCATCTCATTTTTATATCAATAAGAAACTCGTACCAATGAAAACCTTAAATTTGAAATTGAAGTAAATTTTGTACCACTTAAGAAATTATAACTTCATTTTGAGAATAATTATACAGATTTCTACCAATAGGTTATGGCTATGCCATAAATCTTAGCTAATCCTCCCTGTTCCAACAAAACCACTACTTTCCCCTAGAAATACAGCCCAGTACTAACCACCTTAGTCCCCAAGCCCAGGGAATAGGGGCGCTGACTTTTCTTTAACTTCTTCAAGCTGATTATGGGCATTGAGATATTAGAAGAGGGGTGGGGGGAAGAGTAAATTGATAAGCCTCTGATGCTGGGTCTTTACTGCATCCAGATGAAATTCCAGGACATCGGAGGTTTGAACAGGTCTGCTCAGCTTGCTTGATGAGTAGATACACCGAGGCTGTGTATTCTGCAATATACAATTCTCAAAACAAATTTTCGTATCAAGCTAATTTCTTTTATTTTTATTTTTTCGTTCTTTGCTTTCTTTTTTTAATTTAATTTAAAAAAAATTTAAATTGGGTATTATATTTACATTTCAGATTTTATCCCCTTACCCCACTTCCTCCCACCACCAGAAACCTCCTATCCCATCCTCCCTCCTCATGCTTCTATGAGGCTATGCTCTTACCTAAACTTTCTGTATTAATGTTCATTTTTATTAGAGGCCTGTCTGCTCCTGACAGCTTCCTGTCTTGGATTCTAAGAAGAAACTGAGCATCTTTGGAATTACTCCAGTTGTGGTGAGACAGCCACTGGGCAAGAATTGCCTCCTCCCATCTACAGACAAATTACGGTCCAGAAAAGGACACACTTGCAGAATAGTCGACTGATTATATCTGCCTAGGCAGAGTAATCAGCCCTTAATAATTCTGCATCATTATGGTCTGTCAGATGATCTGGGCAAGAAGGCTGAAGATCAGATGCTCCAGTGTTTTGAAGTATAGGAACTGTCCAGGTGTTTAGCGGTCTCTAATAAATTGGCTAAATTTTAGAAGCTATTCTTTGTGCTTCCCATAATTTCAGTTAACGCAGTCATTCTGAATTTCCAACAGGGTTGAAAACTTATAGTCTCATAGCCAATCCTGGCTATTTACTTTGAGAAAAAAGATTTGAGTGGATGGTTTTCAGCTGACATTCATTCTAAAGCCAAGAAAAAAAACAAGGTTCAGAACTAAGTGTTTTAGTTAGGAGAGTTGACAGAAGTTCTGGTTAGTCAACAAAATGATGGACTGGGTATTAGGACTATCTTGTACCTCACTGGTACAAATTAGCATAATTATGCTCAAATTGTATTTTAAGAGAAAAGTTTTATTTTAACAGGAAGGGTGATATGTAGGATCTAAGGTGGGAGGAGTACAGAGAGGAAGAGAAGGAGTAAGGAGAGGAGGAGAAGAAGAACAGGAGAAGCTAGGTCATGAGAGAGAGAAAGAGGAGGGGGGCATGGAGGCAGATGTTCACGTGTCTCCACCAGTCAAAGATAGTTGATATATCTAGGTTGGGTATTGGGTTACACTTCTGAATGAGTGTAACCATTCTTACCAAACTTACAAAGCCTTTGATTAACATTTAAAAAAATTGTATAAAAGCAAAAGGGAAAAGGGGGCATGGGATAGGGGTTTTCTAGGGAGGGGAAATGGGGAAAGAGGATGACATCTGAAATATAAATAAAATATCCAATAAAAAATAAATGAAAAATGAAAAAAAAGAACTCAAACTTCAAAAATGATGGAAGGTGTTATGCAATTACATTACTCTTCTCTGCAGCTGCCATAGGGCAGTTTTAATGTCTTTGTTCCTCAGGCTGTAGATGAAGGGATTAAGCATAGGTGTGACCACTGTGTACATAAGTGAAGCAACTGCACAGTTTTCAGGAGAATTTGATCCAGTTGAACCAATGTATACTCCAGTGGCTGTTCCATAAAATAAGCAAACAACTGACAGGTGAGACCCACAGGTGGAAAAGGCTTTATACATTCCATCTGTTGATGAAATTCTGAGGATGGAAGAAATAATTTTATAGTATGAGAAAATAATTCCTGAGGTTAAAAATAAACCAAAAAAGATACCAACAAAATGTGTAACTATGTTTTTGGTGAACATTTCAGAACAGTTAAGATTAAGAAGTTGTGAAGGATCACAAAAAAAGTTAGAGATTTCTGTATCTCTGAAGTTTGTAAATTGAAGCACAATCAAATTGTGCACCTGAGAGTCCACAAGACTTGCCAAAACAGATGCCAAAACTAAGAAGGAACAGAGGTTAGGATTCATAATGATCTTGTAACGCAGAGGGTGACAGATGGCCACAAACCTATCATAGGCCATTACAGTCAGAAGCATACTATCCATACATGCAAAAATTATAAACATGGACATCTGTGTTAGGCAGCCCACATAGGAGATGATTCTGCTTTGAGTTCTAATATCCCAAATTATCTTTGGGACTATAGTAGAGACCAAACAAATGTCAGACCAGGAAAGGTTGGAGA
Source organism: Rhabdomys dilectus (assembly GCA_019844195.1). NCBI lineage: Eukaryota > Metazoa > Chordata > Mammalia > Rodentia > Muridae > Rhabdomys > Rhabdomys dilectus. Next base: position 1,057,182 of record JADRCG010010237.1, read on the forward strand.
GAAAGAAATACATGGGGGTATGGAGGTGGAAGTCAGAGCTCACGGCCAGAATGATGAGCAGATTTCCAAGCACTGTGATCATGTAGAAGGATAAAAACAGCACAAAAAGAAAAGGCTGCAGTTCTGGATTTTCTGAGAGGCTCATGAGATGGAATTCTGAGACAACTTGTAGATTTTGTGCTTCTGTACTGTTTGGACACCTTTGGAGAAACAAAATTTATTGGAAAAATACATGACATAAAGTATAATTACACTATGATATCAGAAGTAAAAGAAATAATTAAAAAAGGAAAAATCATTTATTTTAAAGTCCAACTTAATACAATCAAAATGTTCTCACTTGAGGTGCATAGCTTTCAGAGTCATGACAAGACCAATCATCTACAACTCTACATATGGCTTTTTATGTTATAATCTCCATTTATACAAATATATTAGTGAGGAAGTAACTGTAACAGCGTGTTTAAACCAAAAACATGAGGGATCAGAAGTTTAGGATTATGATAAAATAAAACAATCATTTTGGATGACACATAGAAGAAAATAATATCTTTTCACTTTTAAAAATCACTATTATTTCAGCAAAAACTCAAAGAGAATATAGCACATTTTTCTTAAGATATTGGTAGCGACTTTATGAAAACACAAATTCTCTAAACTGTATTACTTTGTATATTAATTTACTCTGGTTCTTTTAGATAGTGAACATAATGGTTACAAGGGAATACTTCAGAATTTTGTACTAGATTAAGTAAGTATACCTTCTTGGGAGAATCACCATTCCTGATCTCAAGCTGTATTACAAAGCAATAGTGATAAAGACTGCATGGTATTTGCGGGGAACAAGAGAGAAACCCAGAGAACAGGAGAATGAATGGAAATATGTGACTTCTTGAGGTGGGAGGCAGGGAGACCCTCTAGAAACTCCCAGAAACCTGGGAGGTGAGAGACTCTCAAGACTCAATGAGAGTGACCTTAGCCAAAATACCCAACAGTGGGGAGATGGAACTCGAAGAGTCTACTTCCAGTAGATAGAGCCTCAATTGGAAAGATGAAGTTCCTAACTACAGTCAAAATATGATCCAGAATTGTTCCTGTCTAAAAGAACTGCAGGGATTAAAAACTAGAGAGGAGACGGAAGGAAAGGCTCTCTATTGACCGGCCCAACTTGGGATCCATATCATGGGGTGGGGTGCACTAAGGCCTGACACTATTAGTGATGCTATGATGTGCTTATAAACAGGAGCCTGGCATGGCTGTTCTCTGGGAGACCCTACCAGTAGTTGACTGAGACAGATGAAGATACTTACACTCAACCACCAGACTGAAGTTGGAAACACCTATGGATGAATTAGGGGAAGGATTGAAGAAGCTGAAGGGGAGAGTGACCCCATAGGAAGATCAGCAGTTTCAACTAACCCAGATCTTAGGGAGCTCTCAGAGACTGGGCCACCAACTGTAGAGTGAAAAATTATAAAGACCATTTTATAAAATATATACAGGCTCACTAGTTCCAAGAAGGCAGAACTGAATGTAGGATTTCAGGCCTTCACTGCCCTGGGATACATCCTAGGAAGAGTATTAACATTCCTCAAGCCTCAGGGAAAAGAACCCACCTGTGGGTGGGGAAGGCCCAAAGCAGGAAGTCACATTCCTGACAAAGAAAGATGCAAGTCATCTGGGTGGTTCCAAGAACTAACTAACTTTCCACTGATCTTGGTTACCTCTCCCCCCCTTGAGGTCTTTTCCAGTGTTACAGCTTGCTGAGTTCAAAATTTATAAAACAACCAATCATGTGTAATCACGTGAAAATACAACCAATCATGTGTAACCGCGCGAAAATTCCTTCCTTTCCCTACCCCTTACTATAAAAAGTTCCTGAGCCCACCACGTGGGGTCAAACTGTACTCGTGCATGAATGTGCAGTTTGAACGCTGGCTACCAGCTCTCTTCCCTAATAAACCTCTGCTGATTGCATCCAGGTACGGTGTCTTGGAGTTTGTGAGTGTTCGCGACTTCCCGAGACTTGAGTAAGGGTCTCCTGAATTTGGGAGTCTTCACAACCAGGAGCATATATGGGAAGGTCTGAGGCCTTGGTGCATTAACAGAGGCCTGCCTGCTCTGAACTCAGTGGCAGAAGATGTGCTTAATCCTCTAGAGACTTGAGGACCCAGGGAAGGCGGGAGGAGATCAAACTCTTGGAGGCAATGGCATAAAGAACTGTGGGAGAGAGGTCTGAGAGAGAGGAGCAACAACTGGAATATAAATAAATAAAATAATTAATTTAAAATAATTTACTTTAAATCTAAACTACATGTAAGAAAAAAGAGAAATGAATGGATTATAGATAGATTCATTATATCACCAAAATGAAGCCCAGAAGAATTATTCAAACTAATCATATTCATCATAAATTAGGAAATTGAAATAGTAATAAAAAGATTTCTAGCTAAAACTGTCCAGGGCTAGATAGATTGACAATTTCTACCAGATGTGTCCCAAAGAGAGCCAAATCTTCTTAAATTATTTTTAAAAATATAGAAAGAAGAAACACTCTGAACTCTTTTTATGAATCCACCATCATCACAAAAGTAACATACGGTAAAGGCATACAAAAAAACAAAAATAAAAACAAAAACAAAAACCTAAAGAGGCAATAATCCTGGTAAATATAGATTTAAAAATGCTCAATAAAATACTTAGAAACAGAATACCAACACACATGAAAAGAGCTTATGCACCATGATCCAGTTGGTTTTATCCAGAAAATGCAGAAATCTTCAACATGTGTTCAGCAAATCATATAAACAGATTTAAAAAAAATCGCACTATCATCTCACTAGATGCAGAATAATTCTGCGATAAAATTCAACCTTTATTATACTTTCACTATAAAGACCCTAGAAAATGTAGGAGCAGAGGGACGTACCTCAACCTAAGAAAACTATATACGACACATGGCCAACATCATTTTAGATATATAAAAACATGAAGCAATCCCATTGATATCAGGAATGGGAAAGAAATGGCAAGCATCCCCAATTCTCTACATAGTGTTTGAGGTAATAGCTGGGACAAAAAAAAACACTAAATAGATTTTAGAAAAACAAATCAAACTATTCCTATTTTCAGATAACATGATATTACATATTAGACATCTCAAAACCTCTAACATAAAACATCTAGAAATAAACAAATTTAGCAGTGTGGTAGAATATAGAATTATCTTCCACTAATCAATAGCTATTCTATGCAGCAACCACAAACATACAGAGAAAAAGTTACCCTCCCCTTCACAAAAATCTCAAGGAGAATAAAGTAGCAGGAAGAACCTAACCTAGGAAAATGTGAACCTTTACAATGAAAACTTCAGAAATCAGGGAAAGACTCTAGAAAATGAAAATATAGCTCATGCTTTTGAATTGGTTAAATTAATATTATAAAAATGGCCATTTTACCAAAAGCTATTTATGAATTTAATGCAATCTCCATTAAAAGTCCATCTGTTTCTTTGCAGAGATGGAAAGAAAATGTATCTTAAAATTAATATTGTACCTTACAAATCCCAAGCTAGCAAAAAAGAAAAATACTGAGGAAAAAAACAATGCTAGAAGGATTACAATTACAGATCTTATGATATACTATAGATCTATTGTAATAAAAACAATATGTTAATGGCTTAAAAAGACAAGTAATTCAATGTAAAAAAATCAAAGACACAAATGTAAGCACATATGACTTTAGCTACATGATGTTTAACAAAGGCCCTCAAATTATATGGTGGAGATAAAGCACCTTTAACAAGTGGCGCTGAGAAAACTGCATGTCTACATGCAGAAGAATAAAATTAGATCTGTATCTATCACCTTCCATACCAACTAACTCCGAAAAGATGGAAAACCTAAATGTGAAAAATTGAAATTGAATAGGCAGTACCCTACATGATATAGGAATAGGAAAGAACTTCTTGGCTAGAAAAAGTCCATTTGTCAAAGAGCTAATGCCAACAATTGACATATGGTACTTCTTGACACTAAAATGCTGCACAGCTAAAGAAATATTCAACCATGTGAAAAGGAATACCACAAGAAATATTGGCAGATATATATCTTGCTAAGGATTATTATCCACAATGTATACCTCTCCAAATGTACTGACCCCAAAACAAATAATCAAACCACAAATGACTTATTCAGAAAATGGACCCAGGAGAAGAAAAGTAGCCCCCAAATGGTTAAAAAATATCTTAAAATGTTCTTTCTCCATAGCAATTAAAAAAATTTAAATCAAAACAACTTTGAGGTTTCATTTCACCCCAGTCAGAGAGGCAAAGATCAACAGAATAACTGATGACAGATGCTGGAGGGAACGCAGTGTAAAAATACCACTCATATGTTGTTGGTGGGATTGTAAACTGTTGCAGCCTGTTTGGAAATGTGTGCGGAGGGTTCTCAAAAAGCTAGAAATAAACCTACCATATGACCTACCTCTTTGTATATGCTTTATTTACAGGGCATTCTACCCCACAGTTATTTGTTCATAATGTTTATCGTTACTCAATTTACAATATCTAGGGAATATTTAAAAAACCTAAATGTCCAACAACTGACAAGGGAATATAAAAAAACTGAATGTCTAATAACTGACAAATAGATACTAAAATGTGTCTTTGGAGAGAACCTACTACCATAGTGAACCTACTATTATTCTGCTGAATACATATAGTATTAAACCAATTCCTGATGACTTATCGGTACTTTTGATGATTAAAGAATCTCTCAATCCTCACTAGAGAATTTCTATTTGCAGTGAATGATGATCAATGTGGAGACCAAGAACTGAAGAAGATATAGGGAATATGAATTTGCAGTATGTTCAACCCTAAATGAAAAATATATATGGTATCAACTCATTCACATGTTCATGGATCATTGTCGAAGTGTGGGGGGGTCAAAATTGTATAAGGTTTAGAGGAAGTGGGTATATATGGTATATAGAAAAGATTAAAACTACACCAAACTGAACCAAAACAAGAATTATGAAGTTATTTTTGTGTTGGCCAATTATTCTGGAGCATATGGGTGTGGCTGATATATTCAGTGTTACTTTGTCTTAGTGTTTCCATTGCTGTGAAAAGACATCATGACCAAAACAACTCTTATAAAGGACAACATTTAATTGGGGCTGCTTACAGGTTCTGAGGTTCAGTCCATTGTTGTCCTGGCAGGAAGCATGGCAGCATCCAGGAAGAGGTGGGACTGGAGGAGCTACATGTTGTTTCAAAGGCAGACAGCAGAAGACTAGCTTCAAGGCAGCTAGGAGAAGAGTCTCAAAGCCCACCCTAAAGTGATAAATTTCTTCCAACAAGGCCACACCTACTCCATCAAGGCCACACCTCCTCATAGTACCATTCCTTGGGCCAAGCATATTCAAGTCACCACATTACTCCATTAAAGAAAACAGTTTTTTTCTCTCCCAGAAGCTATCAACTACAGATAGCTTCTTTTTCCATAATGAGCCTTTTTGCCCACTTTCCCATTCACTGTGCAGGGAATTTATCTGGTTTAAACTTGTTCAAAGTTTTGTGCATGCAGAACTTTTAGAAGAATACAATTTTGACTTTAACTTACAGAGACTATTGTTGATCACTATCATTGATCCATGTATTCATCTCTGAATATTTTTAAAATGTATAGATGACTGTGAATTCTTTATAGTCTATTTAATTAGAAAACAGTATGTGAAGATCTTAATGTTCCTTCTTTAATGTCACAGAAGCAAACCTTATTAAGATAATTTTTGAGATTTAAGAAATACATATTAATCTCAACTTTTTACTTCAATGAGTAATATTTATTGTTTCCAAAGAGGGCATAATGATTATTTAATAATGAATCTTTAAGAAGTACAATTTTGTAGACTTGGAATTACCCCTACAAAATTTAGTTGTTATAATCATTGAATTGATTGCCTTACAACGAACAAATAATTTTGGGATTTTGGGCTATAATTTTCTGTTAATTTTCCTGTATATATTTAAATAGTTTATTTTGAAAATAATTTTTATAGTGTGCTCACTTTGGAAGCACATATACTAAAATCTGAATGATACAGAGAAGATTAGCATCATCTCTGTGTAAGGATGAAACACAAATTCATCATGTCTTCCACATTTTTTAGAACAGGAATTAAAAATAATTTGTCATTAATATCTCTTACTACAAAAGGACTTAATTCTCTAACAAAAAGACACAGTCTAACAAAATGGATGCAAAACTAGGATCCATCATTCTGCTTCTTACAAGAAACACATCTTAGCAACAAAGATAAACATCATCTCAGAGTAAAGGACTAGACAAAGATTTCCCAAGCAAACAGGAACAAGAAGCAAGCTGGAGTAGCAATTGTAATATCTAATAAAATAAATTTCTACTAAAATTAATCAAAAAAGATGGGGAAGGACAATTCATACTCATCTAAGGAAAAATCATCCAGGATAATGTCTCAATTCTGAATATTTTTGCAAGACCACCCATATTTATAAAAGAAACATCACTAAAGCTTAAATCACATAGTGAACCCCATGCGTTATGATTGGGACACTTCAACATCCCACTCTCCAATGGATGGGCCATTTAGATAGCAAAATAAAACTGACTGATGTTATGAATCAAATGGACCTAAAAGATATCTACATATAATATTTCACCCAAAGAAAAAAGAATATACTTTATCCCCAGCACCTCATGGAACCTTCTTAAAAAATGACCATATACTTGAACACAAAGTAAGTCTCAGCAGATACAAGAAAATTGAAGTAAGCTCCCGATTCTTATCAAAGCACAATGGATTAATCTGGACTTCACAAAAATAGAAACAAAAGAAAGCTCACAATCCCATAGAAACGGAACATCTCTCTACTCAATGACTACTGGTTCAAGGAATAGATAGATAAATAAATAAATAAATAAATAAATAAATAAATGACTTTCTAGAATTCAATGAAAATGAATACATAACATATCTAATCTTATGGGACACAATGAAAGCCCTGCGAAGAGGAAAACCCATTGTCCTAATTGACTGCATAAAAATATTAGTCATGTCTTTGTTTTTAATATGTAAGTAGTATTTTATTGTGTAGATGTACCATATTTTCTTTACTCATTCTTTAGTTGGACATTTAAGTTGTTCTAGTTTCTGGTTATTATGAATGAAGTTGTTTTGAACATAGTTGAGCAAGTGTTCTTGTGGTATAGTGGAGCATATTTTGGGTAGAACAATTCCCATTCTTATGAGAAATTGCAAAATGATTTCCAAAGTGGTTGTACAAGCTTGTACTTCCACCAGCAATGGTGGAGTGTTCCCCTTGATCCACATTCTCACCAACATCTGCTATCACTTATGTTTTTGATCTTAGCTATTCTGACAGTTGGAAAATGGAGTCTCAGGATATTTTCATTTGCGTGTCTCTGATTACTAAGGATGTTGAATATTTCTTCAACTGCTTATCAGGCATTCAAGATTCCTTTGTTGAGAATTCTCTGTTTCGATCTGTACTCCATTTTTTCAGTTGAATTATTTGTTTTTTTTTTTTTTGTGTGTGTGTCTAATTTCTTGAGTTTCCCAATCTGATAGTAGCCTTTATCTTACAGAAGCATTTTAGTTTCACAAGGTTCCATTAATCAATTATTTATCTTATAGCCTGAAGAATTAGTGTTCTTCTCAGGAAATTATTTCCTGTTCTGATAGCTTTAAGGATATTCTCCACTTTCTCTTCTACTAGATTTAGTGTATTAGGTTTTATAATGATACTTTTGATCCATTTGGACTTGAGCTTTGAACAGGTTGATAAATATACATCTATTTGTATTATTTTACATGCAGACATTTGGCTAAACAACATGAATTTTACAGGCAAATGAATGCAACTCAGGATATCTTCCTGAGTGAGGTAATTCAGAGCCAGAAAGACACATATGGAATATATTCACTTATAAGTGGACATTAGCCATACAATGTAGGATCAGCAATGTTACAATCCACAGAGCCAAAGAAACTGAGTAATGAGGTAGCCCCAAGAGAGAATGCATGAATCTCACCCAGAATGGGACTCTAAATAGTCACTAGTGGTAGATAGAATGAGGTGACTGGGTAGAAGAGGGGGTGAGGATGGTAAAGGTGCTAATTATTAGGTGTGGAGAGTTAGGCCAGGGGAGTGGACTGGGAGAGAGAATGAAATTGGGACATCTTTTGTGACTAGCTGCAGGCCTAGGATGAGACAGGATACAGGGAGTTGGTGGGGGTGACCCTACCTGAGATTCTTACTAGAGGGAGATATAGAGACTGAAGTAGCCACCTCCTGTAGCCAGGAAGGACTTCCAGATTAGGGAGCAGAACATCAATTCACCCCTAAAAACTTCATTCCAAAATTTGTCTTTCCTACAAAACATACAAGGATAAAGCAGGGGCGGTGACTGAAGAAACAACTACTTCAGCTTGAGATACATCCATGTGAGAAAGCCAACGGCTGACACTAATAATGATAATCTGCTATGCTTTAAGACAAGAGCTTGGTATAACGGTCTCCTGAGAAGCTTCATCCAGCAGCAGATGGGGTCAGATGCAGAAACCCACAGCCAAACATCAGGTGGAGCTGAGGAGTCTTGTGGAAGAGTTGGGAACAGAAGTGAACAAGCTGGAGGGGTCAAGGATACAACAAGAAGACTTACAGTGTCACATAACCTTGTGCCATGGGAGCTTACATATCCTGGGCCATCAGCTGAGGAACATGCAGGAGCTGATCCTAGACCCCTTGACATTTGTAGTAAATGTGCAGCTTGGTCTTCATGTGGGTATTTTAATAGTGGAGTGAGGGTTGTCTCTGTTCCTGCCATTGGCTTCCCTTCCTCCTGTCTTGACTGTATAGTTGGGCCTCAGCAGGAGAGGATTTCCTAGTCTTCTTGTCACTAGATAACCCAGGATGGAGTGGTACTTACAGTGTGCCTCCCTTTCTCTGAGGAGAAGGGGAGGGAGCAATGGGGAAAGGGATTTGTCAAGGTTGGTATGGGTGGAGAGGAGGGACCAGAGCTGTGATCAAGACTTAAAATGAACAAGAAAATTACTAAATTATTGGAAAAAGAAGAAATTAGTGGTATCTCATACTAGTGACTTGACAGCACACATATAAGCTCTAGAACAAAAAGAAGAAAGCATACCTAAGAGGAGTAGATGGCGCAAAAATTAAAATATTGGCAGAAATCCATAAATTAGAAGCAAATAGAATGAGACGCTAATGAAGGAGTCAGAATAAGGAATGAAGGAGCTGAAGGGGTTTGCAAGCCCAGAGGAAGAGCAACAATATCAACCAGATCTCTCACAGCTCCCAGGGACCAAACCACCAACCAAAGCACACACACGGAGAGACCCATGGCTCCAGCTGCATATGTAGCAGAGTATTGCCTTATCTGGCACCAATGGGAAGGGAGGCCCTTGGTCCTGTGGTGGATCAATGCCCCATCATAGAGGAATGCTAGGGTGGTGAGGTGGGAGTGGGTGGGTAAGTAGGGGAGTACCCTCATAAAAGCAGGGAGCATAGGGGATGGGATAGGGGGTTTGTGGAGGGGTAACTGGAAAAGGGGCTAACATCTGAAAGGTAAATATATAAAATAACCAATAAAAAAGAATACACTACAAAGAATCAACCGCCCCCAATACAAAAAAAAAACAAAAACAAAAACAAAAAAAAACAAACAAAACAAAACAAAACAAAACAAAACAAAAAACCAAACCCCAAACCTAAGAGCTGGTTCTTTGAGAATATTGGCAATATAGACAAACCCTTAGCCAAGCTAACTAAGTCAGAGAGAAACAAATAAATTAACAAAATTAGAAATGAAAACAGGAACATAGCAACCAATATAGAGAAAATCAAAAGAATAATTATGTCTCAACTTCAAAAATGTGTAATTCACCAAATTTGAAAATGTAAATTATTTGGATGATTTTCTTGATAGATACCACTTACCAAGGTTAAATTAAGATTAGGAAAACATTTTAAATAGGCCTATAATCCCTAAGAAAATAGATGCAGTAATTAAAATCTCTGAACCAAAAAACCCTGTGGCCAGATGGCTTTAGTGCAGAGTTTAGGCAGACTTTCTTTTTCTTTCTTTTTCTTTTTTTTAAAATTGGATATTTTATTTACATTTCAGATGCCATCCCCTTTCCCCATTTCCCCTCCCTAGAAAACCTCTATCCCGTGCCTCCTTTTCCTTTTTGCTTTTATACAATTTTTAAAAATGTATAAAGGCTTTATAAGTATGGTAATGCTAAATCAGAAGTGTAACCCAATACCCAACTAGATATATAAACTATCTTTGACTGGTGGAGACACGTGAACATCTTAGGCAGACTTTCAAAGAAGAGCTAATACCAATATTACTCAAACTATTTCACAAGATAGAAATAGAAAGAACACTGCCACTTTCATTTTATGAAGCCACAATCATCCTGCTACCTAAACTACACACAGACTCACCCCCCCCCCAAAAAAAGAGAATTGCAGACTAATCTCCCTTATGAACACTGATGTAAAAATATTCAATAAAATATTTGCCCATAAATTCAAGAACACATCCAAAACATTATCCATCATAACCAAGTACACTTAATACTAGAGATGCAGGGCTGGTGCAACATATGAAAATCCATAAATATATTCCATTATATAAACAAACTAAAAGAAAAAAAACCCCACCACATTATAATCTCATGAGATGCTGAAAAAACCTTTGACCAAATCCATCACCCTTTATGATAAAAGTCTTGGAGATATCTGAAAACAAGGCTCATACCTAAACCTAATAATGTGAATATATAGCAAAACCCAGGCCCTTCACACATAGGTAACAATTGATAGCTTGGTCTTCACGTGCACTTCTTACAGCAGGAACAGTAGCTCTATCTGACTCTGTCGCCCATTTATGGCTCCCTTTCCCCTACCTGGGCTGCCCTGCATAGCCACAGTAGAAGTTGTACCTAGTCCTACTACAATTTTGACAGGCCAAGGTTGGTTGATACCATGGGAGGCCTTCTTTTTACTGAGACTTTTCTGAGGAGAAAGGGATGTTGGAAATATGTTGGGGAGGTGAGGTAAGAGGGAGGGTCTGGGAGGAGAGGAGGAAGGGGAATCTAAGATCGGGATATAAATTAACTTAATTAGTTAAAAAAAGATTAAAACAACAACAACAACAACAACAACAACAACAACAACAACAATAACAACTTCCATACCAAGTACTTGAGATTTTCTTGTTTCTACCCCGACCTACCAGTACTGCAGTTACAGGGACCTGCTACCATTTATATCAGTTTACACTGGTCTTGCATATTTAACCTCAGGTGTTCAGTTCGTACACTTACACACGGAGCATTCTCCTTAGCTTCCTTTCAAAAATTCTTGATTCTTTTATTGTCTTATTGAACTTTTGCCTTTATATTCTGGTTTTTGGTTTACCGTTTTTATGTATTTTATGTGTGTATGTTTCTTTTCCTTCCTTCCTTCCTTCCTTCCTTCCTTCCTTCCTTCCTTCCTTCCTTCCTTCCTTCCTTCCTTCCTTCCTACCTTCCTTCTGTCCTTTTCCCTTCTTCCTTCCTTCCTTTCTTTCTTTCTTTCTTTCTTTCTTTCTTTCTTTCTTTCTTTCTTTCTTTCTTTCTTTCTTTCTTTCTTTCTTTCTTTTATTCTTCTCTCTCTCTGTCTGTCTTTCTTACTTACTTTCTTCTATTTTGTTTTTGTTTTGTTTTATTTTTGATTCACTGTTAGCATTCCAAAGAGAAAGTATGTATGGTTGGTGAGTGGGTAGGTTGGAAGTACCTGGGATGAGGAGGGAATAAGAATTATAACTAGAATAAAGTGTATGAAAATAAAAATTTCAATAAAAATTCTTGAGAATCTCTTTTTTTCCCTTTTTTGTCTAAATTACTGAATTCATATTATATGCATGCACCTAAGTTTAAACACTTATATACAATCTAGGGGCACCATACCCAGTTTTTCTGTCTTTTAAATTTTCTATGCCTGTCAAAATCTATGTCATGAACATTGAATATATGAATGCTGTAATGCTTTCAATGGTAAGATTAAAATTCTTGATTCTATTCTTATGAGGGGGTATTTTTAGGAGATGAAAGCATAGAAAAGAATTACCTAATGTTTTGAAGTCACATTGATTATGACCAATCTTTGTAAACTAATAAAGGGTCTATTTAATGTTGGCATGTAGTTTTTGAAACATCTTTTATGTTAACCATAGTATAAGCTGTGGGGAAATGAAAAGGAAATAGGCATAATTATTGTCTTCAATTTATTAAAGAACACTCAATATAAGGGAAAATGAAAAATTTCATCACATAAATAGAAAATAATGTTTTAGGTTGCCAGGTATTTTGTTTGAATTTCATGAAGTTTAATCTCACCCTATTATTACTTATAATATATAAATATTTTGCCAATACCTAGTCACACAATTGATTTTCCCATGTTCTGTTACTATTCATTATAATTGTACTTACTAAAAATTGTCACATGTAAAAACATCAAGCCTCAGAGATACAACAGTTTTCCAAGCATTATTGAAATAATAAACAAAGATGAATAAATTCAAAATGAAATCATTTCTTAGTCTGATGGCATAAATTATTTTCATTTTTTCAACCATTTCAAAAGTTTTTTGCTTAGTTACTGCCTTTTAGAACAGTATAAAATAGAATTTATCAACATTACTGTTTGTAGCATATGAACTAGTCAGTAGTAAATGTAATGTATCTTCAAATTTAGATCAATATTCTTTCATTTTCTTAGGTTTTGAGATTATAATGTAATTAAATAATTTAATCCTCCTTTCTCCTTACAGACCCTTTCATATACCCTTCCTTGTTCCTTTTCAAATTAACAGCCTCTCTCCTCTCTCTCTCTCTCTCTCTCTCTCTCTCTCTCTCTCTCTCTCTCTCTCACACACACACACACACACACACACACACTTCTAAATTTATAAGTACAATCTAATCAGCCTTTACAATGTTACTTGTATGTATACTTACAGGAGTTACATTTTGGTATTGTTTCTTAGACTATCTGAAGCATATTGTTTTTTATTAGTCATGAAGTCTAGAGGTTATATGACACATACATCTAAAGCATGTATTATAATCCTATCTAGCCTTCTGAGTAGAATAAAATGAAAATCTGATTTTATGTTATCATCCAGTGTGATATTTCTTGAATGGAGGAAGATATGAACAGTTTTAAGGCTATTCTGGAGGCCAGGGCATATCTGCCTTGAATTAATATAATACTATTTCTTTGTGATTTTGCCTGCTATGTATGGCTATTATTTTTGTGGAAGTAGTTGATGTCTCCCACTGTGGTTTGTGAGGAATTCCAAAAGGGAAAAACATGAATCTCCTGAATTTACAAGAAATAAAACATATGAGGTTATTATTGGGAAAAACTAAGCAGGATCATTCTGAAAAAAAAAAGTCCCATGTCAATAATTAGGTGATCCATTTCATATATATATTACTACATTTTTTTTGCTCAATTATCTGGCGTAAAACTGATATAAATGCTGCACTTTTGTTTTCTAGAAAACAAGCTGATAATCATCAAAGTGGAGGTGATTAGGTAAATGAAGAGAAATAAGCCATATGGAATGTACAGATCAGAGTCCAGAGAACAAAATCCTTTAGTAATAGTTCGAGATGCTACTGCTGTTCTCCTTTACTTGCTATTCTTCCTCATCCTCATAATAACAGAATTTCTTATGAAACCATTTTGAGGGACCCATAGGATGACTATGGGAAATAAACATAGTACTGTAGTTATCCACCTTCCTCTTTTTTCTCTCACACTCACAATATTGTAAGACTGCTTTAAAAAGGGACTTTTTTCACTTTTGGTGTCTGAGACTTCTTTGACAAATGCCATCCATTGGGAATAAAATTAAATTGACTTATATATCAGCCCACCTTAATACAACATAGAGAATAAATTAACAAATCATCATAGAAGAAAATTTATAGGCCATTTTCCTCTCATCAATTTTTCTCTTATGACAAGAGATCAGTGTTTCCAAGGGCTTTGTCTCTACCATTCATCCTTTACATCACTTACTTATTTAAGTGTATTCTTTGCTGCGTCATGACTAAGATCCAAAGTAACTCCTTTGTCTTGTTCATGTAAGGTCCTGGTTCCTTGGGCTTGATATTAATAAATAGTGAAGTAATCCACTGATGCAAGTAGCCAGCAGTGGAGAATACACGTCAGTGCCCCAATGTACTTAAACCTTGACATTGGAACTTTGATGGCCTGGGGTAATTGTTGACTCTTTTATGATCTTAAGATAGAATGCCCAGAGCTCATAATTACACAAATTGGTTTACAATATAACACTCAGAGGTTTATAGTATTGGAATTTTTAAAAAGGAAGAAAGTAAAACACTTCATTAAAAGTTTATGGCTCTTTGTTTTCTCAGGGGAAACTCTAGTTATCATTCAGTGTATTTCTATATTTTATTCATTCTGTAAAAATATCTGTATGTTGCATGCCATTAATTTGAATGAGATCAAATCATTCAATGAGTGATATATAGTAAGATTTAAAGGAAGGACATTGGAAATGACATAATTATAATCTTCAAAAATACAAGAATAATCTCGAAAACCTGAATGTTTAAAGTACTTTAAATTACAAGTTATTATGCAAAGGAATACATTTTAGTATGCAATTTTCATAAAACTTTGATTTTATATGATCTTTCCTAGTATCCCTCACATATGTCAGCTCCAACTTGCTGGAGCCCAAATTGTTCTATATCTGTATATTCCATATAGTTGTTTGCAATACATATCACATGTTAACAATTATTTTATTTGCCCTTGATCTTTAAGAGCTTTTGTTTCCCTCTTGTGGCCCCTTTACATTTTATTTATTCTTTGAGAACTTTATAAATATGATATACAATGAAATATGACTATCTATCTATCTATCTATCTATCTATCTATCTATCTATCTATCTATC
>JADRCG010010237.1:1072273-1115126 GCA_019844195.1 Rhabdomys dilectus
ATCTATCTATCTATCTATCTATCTATCTATCTATCTATCTATCTATCATCTATAATCAATTTTCTACTTGATTGGGAAACTTACAACCGGGTAGCTTTAATAGTACCAGTGAAGAACATGCCCCATCAGTTTGAAATTGATTTCCCTATATTCTCTAGCTAAAGTGTGTGTTGTCTTCAGAAATAGGGTTTTAACATAGTTTGTTTTTTGTTTACACACACACACACACACACACACACACACACAAACACACACACACCACATACTTCAACTCAGTTTCAGCATATGAGGGAAAACAGGTAGCATTTGTATTTCTGAGTCAGAATTATTTTACAGGATATATAATTTTATATCTACCCATTTTTCTCCAAATGCTGTAATTTGTAGGAACAAAAAAATACATACGCACAATATATTTTCTTTTTCTTTTTTATTGGATATTATATTTGCATATCAGATTTTATCCCCTTACCCCATTCCCCCCACCACCCAGGAACCTCCTATCCCATTCCCCCTCCTCCTACTTCTATGAAGATGTGCCCCCACCTAACCCCCTACTCCTACCTACCCACCCTCGAATTCCCACCCCCCACTTGGTGTTCAATATTCATGGGACCAAGGATCTCCTCTCCCACTTATGTCCAACAAGGCCATCCTCTCCTACATATATACAGATGGAGTCATGGGTCCCTTCTTATGTGCTTCCAGTCTGGTGCTTTAGACCCTGGGGAACTCTGGTTGGTTGGTATTGTTGCCCTCTTCATGGGGCCACAAACCAATTTAGCTCCTTCAGTCCTCTCTCTAACTTCTCCATTGGGAACTCCTTGATCAGATCAATTGTTAGCTGTGAGCATCTGCCTCTGAATATGTCAGATTCTGGCAGACCTCTAGGGAGATAGCTATATCAGGCTCTTGTCAGCATGTACTTCCTGACATCCACATCAGCGTCTACCTTTGGTGACTGCACATGGGATGGATACCTAGGTGTAATGGTCTCCAGACAGCGCCTCCTTCAGTTTCTGTCCCCCACTTTGTCTCCATATTTCCTTGAGTATTTTGTTTCTCCTTCTACGTAGGACTGAGGTAACCACACCTGCTCTTCCTTCTTCATGAATTTCATGTGGTCTGTGAGTTGAATCTTGGCTATTTTGAGCTTTTGGTCTAATATCCGCTTATCAGTGAGTAAATACCATGTGTGTTCTTTTGTGATTAGGTTACCTCACTCAGGATATTTTATAGTTCCATCCATTTACCTAAGAATTTCTCGAATTCATTATTTTTAATAGCTGTGTGATACTCCATTGTGCAAATGTACCACATTTTTTGTATCCATTCCTCTGTTAAAGGACATCTGGTTTTTTTCCAGTTTCTGGCTATTATAAATAAGGCTGCTATGAACATAGTGGAGCGTATGTCCTTGTTATATGTTGGAGCATCTTCTGGTATATGCCCAGGAGTGGTATAGCTGGGTCCTCAGGTAATTCTATGTCCAATTTTCTGAAGAAATGCCAGACTGATTTCCAGAGTGGTTGTACCAGCTTACAATCCCACCAACAATGGAGGAGTGTTCCACTTTCTCCACATTCTCGCCAGCGTCTACTATCACCTGAGTTTCTGATCTTAGCCATTCTGACTGGTGTGAGGTGGTATCTCAGAGTTGTTTTGATTTGCATTTCCCTGATGACTAAGGATGTTGAGCATTTCTTAAGGTGCTTGTCGGCCATTTGAGTTTCTTCAGTTGAGAATTCTTTGTTTAGTTCTGTACGCCATTTTGTAATAGGGTTATTTGGTTGTCTAAAGTCTAATTTTTTTGAGTTCTTTGTATATGTTGGATATTATCCCTCGATTGGATGTAGGATTGGTAATGATCCTTTCCCATTGTATTGGTTACCATTTTGTCCTATTGACAGTGTACTTTGCCTTACAGAAGTTTTGCAATTTTATGAGGTCCCATTTGTCAATTCTTGATCTTAGAGCATACGTCATTGATGCTCTGTTCAGGAACTTTTCCCCTGTGCTTAGGTATTCGAGGGTTTTTTTCCACCTTCTCTTATACTAGTTTCAGTGTATATGGTTTTATGTGAAGATGCTTTATCCACTTGGACTTGAACTTTGTACAAGGGGATAGGAATGGATTGATTTGCATTCTTCTACATGTTGACCTCCAGTTGAACCAGCACCATTAGTTGAAAATGCTGTCCTTTTTCAACTGTATGGTTTTAGCTCCTTTGTCAAAGATCAAGTGACCATAAGTGTGTGGGTTTTTTCTGCATGCAGTTTTTTATTACTATTGCTCTGTAGTACAGTTAGAGGTCAGGGATGGTGATTCCCCCAGAATTTCTTTTATTGTTGAGAATAGTTCTCACTACTCTGGATTTTTTGTTACTGCAAATGAATCTGCAAATTGTTCTTTCAATCTCTATGAAGAATTGATTTGGGATTTTGATGGGGATTGCACTGAATCTGTAGGTTGCTTTTGGCAAGATGATCATTTTTACTAAATTAATCCTGCCAATCCATGAGCATGGGAGATCTTTCTGTCTTGAGATCTTCTTCGATTTCTTTCTTTAGAGAATTGAAGTTCTTGTCATACAGATCTTTCACTTGCTTGGTTAGATTCACTCCAAGATATTTTATAATGTTTGTAATTATTGTGAAGGGTGTAATTTCCCTAATTTTTTCTTATCCTGTTTATTCTTTGAGTAGAGGAAGGCTACTGATTTGTTTGAATTGATTTTATATCCAGCCACTTTACTGAAGTTTGTTTATCATGTTTAGGAGTTCTCTGGTGAAAGTTTTAGGGTCACTTAAGTATACTATCAGGTTGTCTGCAAACAGTGAACTTTTGACTTCTTCCTTTTCTATTTGTATTCCTTTAACTTTTTTTGTTGTCTAATTGCTCTGGCTAGGATTTTTAGTACTATATTAAATAGGTAGAGTGAGAGTGGGCAGCCTTGTCTAGTCCCTGGTCTTAGTAGGATTACTTCAAATTTCTCTCCATTTAGTTTGATGTTGGCTACTGGCTTGCTGTATATTGCTTTTACTATGTTTAAGTATGGGCCTTGAATTCCTTATCTTTCCAAGAGTTAACATCAAGGGATATTGAATTTTGTCAAATGCTTTCTCAGCATCTAGTGAGATCATCATGTGTCTTTTTTCTTTGAGTATGTTTATGTAGTGGATTACATTGATGGATTTCCAAATACTGAACCATCCTTGCATTCCTGGGATAAAGCCTACTTGATCATGATGGATGATTGTTTTGATGTGTTCGTGGATTGTTTGTGAGAATTTTAGTGAGTATTTTTGCATCAATGTTCATAAGAGAGACTGGTCTGAAGTTCTCTTTCTTTGTTGGATCTTTGTGAGGTTTAGGTATGAGTGTAATTGTAGCTTCAAAGAATGAATTGGGTATTGTTCCTTTTGTTTCTATTCTGTGGAATAGTTTGAAGAGAATTGGTATTAAGTCTTCCTGGAAGGTCTGATAGAATTCTGCACTAAAACCATCTGGTCCTGGACTTTTATTTGGTGGGGAGACTTATAATGATTGCTTGTATTTCTTTAGGGTTTATGGAACTGTTTAGATGGTTTATATGCTTCTGATTTAATTTTGGTACCTGATATCTGTCTAGAAAATTGTCCATTTCATCCAGATTTTCCAATTTTGTTGAATATAGGCCTTTGAAGTAGGATCTGATGATTTTTTTATTTTCCTCAGTTTCTGTTATGTCTCCCTCTTCAGTTCTGATTTTATTAATTTGGATACTGTCTCTTTGCCCTTTGATTAGTCTGGCTAAGGGTTTATCTATCTTGTTGATTTTCTCAAAGAATCAGCTCCTGGTTTTGTTGATATTTTGTATAGTTCTTTCTGTTTCTACTTGGTTGATTTCAGCCCCGAGTTTGATTATTTCCTGCCATCTACTCCTCTTTGGTGTATTTGCTTCTTTTTGTTTTAAAGCTTTCAGGTGTGCTGTCAAGTTGTTAGTGTATGTTCTCTCTAATTTCTTTTTGCAGGCACTTAGAGCTATGAGTTTTCTTTTTAGTACTGCTTTCATGGAGTTCCACAAGTTTTGGTATGATATGTGCTCATTTTCATTAAATTCTAAAAAGTCTTTAATTTCTCTCTTCATTTCTTCCTTGACTAAGTCATCATTGAGTAGAGCGTTATTTAGTTTCCGTGTGTATGTGGGCTTTCCATTGTTCTTATCATTATTGAATTGTTCTTACCCGCCTCTCTGAGTTTAGTTGCTTCTCTAGGATGTCTTAGGATGTGGTGTCCTCTCAGTAGCAGACCAGCTAACTGTCTGCCCCAGCCATAAGCCACAGCATACTTTCTTTACCCTGTCACCTGTTGATAGACTGTTAGGTGGATCTATTTCTTGTTTTTCTATTGCAATAAATGTGGATGCACAACTGTCTCTCAAATGAGTTCAGAGTATTTTGAGTATTTAACCAATAGTGGTATAAACCAAATCCAAACCCAGTAAATGGCAAGAGATAGTAAAAATTAAAGCAGAAATTAATGAAAGGCAAACAAACAAACAAACAAAAAAACACTGTAAGGATAAACAAATCTAAGGGCTGGTTCTTTGATATGATAATTAAAAAGTTGACATACTGTGGCTCATCAAACCAAAAGAAAGAGAGGTTAATATCTGACTCAGAAACAGACAGGGAATTATTGTAACAGACACCAAAAAATTCAAATATTGTGCAAGATTATTTTTAAAACCTACACTCTAGTAAGCTGAAAATCTTAGAAGAAATGGATGAGTTTCTATGTTCAGCTAAACCACCAAAATGAAACTGAGAAAAAGCCAAACACTGAAACGTACCCATAACAAATGAGGGGTAAAGTAGTAATATAAAGTTAAGCATGTGTAAAAAATTTAGGAACAGATAAATTCTCAGTAGAATTCTACCAGATGTTTAAATAATATCTACAGCCAATCCTTCTTAAAATCTTCAAGAAGAAAAAAATTAGTTTGTTGTTATTTTTGATTTTTGTGTTTTGAGAAATAACTTAAAGTTGGGTGGGTAGGAAAGTGGAGAGGCTCTAGAAGTACATGAGGAATGAGAAACATAATCATAATATGTTTATATTAAAAATCATTTTAAATAATATAAATCTTAAAACGCTAGAGCCAGAAGGAACACTTCCAAACTCCTACAAATCTGGTATAAGCACAACACAAAATACAAGGTAAAGACACAACAACAACAATAAAAATTATAGGGCAGCATCCCTGAGAAACATACACTCAAACATTTTCAACAAAAAGATTGCAGCAAAAAGATTATTTAACACAATCAAGTGGGCTTTTTGATTGTGGGCTTTTCCTCCTGAAATGCAGGAATTATTTAACATATGCAAGCCACTAAATGTAAATATAATAAACTGCACAAATGGATTTAAAGGCAAAAATCTCATGCTCATCTTAATAGACAAGGAAAGGCCTTTGACAAAATCCAATCTGCCTTCCTGATGAATGTTCTGGAGAATATAGGGCTAAAAGGAACATACTTCAGCATAATAAAAGCTATATAGAAAATATCTACAGCTAGCACATCATCTGAAATGGATAAAAGCTTGAAACAATACAACTGAAGTCAGGAATGAGAGAGGAATATTTACAATCCTCACTCCTTTTCAACATTCAACACCAGTGTTATCTGGAGCAATATGGTAAGAGAAGGAAATTAAAAGACTAGAAATAGGGAAAGAAAATATTGAACTATCTTTACTTCTGAATGATATAATACTGTATGTTAGAGATTCCAAGAATTCTTCCAGAAAATTATTGAAACAATAACCAAATATAGCAAAGTAAACATAATCAACTTGTAAAAATCAATAATTTTCCATATAACAAAGTTAAATACACAGGGAATGGAACTATAGGCACACTATTGTTCACAATATTTTAAAAAAATATGTTAAATGAATCTTTTTTTCTTAAGTTTTAATTTTTTATTGGATATTTTATTTATTTACAATGCAGATGTCATCTCCTTTGTAGGATAAATCTCACCAAGGAAGTGGAGGATATGTGCAATGAAAACTAAAGTTTTGAGGAGATATAGAAAGACATTAAAAAAATGGAACGGCAACGCATACTCATGGATTGATACAACTTAACATTGTGAAAAGTAACATTCTATTAAAAGTTATTTAAAAATTCAATGCAATTGCAATCAAAATCTCCATTTAATTATTTGCAGAAAGAAAAAAAAATCATGAAGTTCATATGGAACTGCAAAAGTCCCCAGAAAGCCAAAATAGTACTTAGCAAAAAACCCAAAACAAATGAAAAACCAGTGCTAGAGGGCTTACAATTCCAGATCTTAAGATGTATTACAAAAGCATAATAATAAAAGCAATACGACACTGGCACAGAAACTGACATGCTGATCAGTATAAGAAAAATCAAAGACCCAATCATGAACACACATAACTTGAAGTACTTGAACTTTAATAAAGCATCCAAAATCATTCACTGAAGCAAAGAAAGCATCTTCAACAAATGGTGCTTGGAAAACTGAATGCCCACATTTGAATTAACCCACATCTATCACTTAAAAAAAATTCCAAGTTGATGGAAGACCTAAACATGAAACCTCAGACACTGAAACTGCTAGAAGAAAACATAGGAAGTATCCTACATAAAATAGGTGTAGGAAGAACTTCATTTGCCCAAGAATTAAGGTCAAAATTTAACAAGTGGTACTTTATAAAACTAGCAAATTCTCAAGACTAAAAACCAACCAGATGAATAGTAAGACTACAGAATGGGCAACGTTATTTGCCAGCCATACGTTTGACAGAGGTTTAATATTCAGAATGTACAAAAAACTCAAGAGTCAGAAAAACAAATGACCCAATCATAACATGTGACTGTGACATGGTTTTTCAAAAGAAAAAAATGACTGGCTCAATATATCTCATAAAATGCTGATCATACCTGCAATTAAAAAAATACAAGTCTAAACAACTTTGATATTTCATCTTATGCTGGTCAAAATGGCAATATCAATGGAGCAATAAGTAAATGCTAGGAAGGTTGCAGGGTAAAGGGAACCTCATTCACTGTTGATGGGATTACAAACAGATGCAGCCAGTATAAAAATCAATGTAGAGAAAATTCTCAAAAAAGCTAAAAATAAATCTACCATATGACCCAGTTATACAACTGCTACCTACAGGACTTGATATCACACTCTAGAGATACTTTCTAAGCCATGTTCATTGATGCTCTATTCATAATTTCTATGAAATAAAATACTATAAATATACTACAAATTGATTAATGGATAATTAAAGTATCACACACACACACACACACACACAAAATGGGATAAGATTCAACTGTAATCAAAAATAAGAGAATGAACTTTGCAGGTAAATACATGGAACTGAAAAGGATTTACATTGAGTGTGGGAACTCAGATTTAGAATGGCAAGTCACATGTTCTTTCTCATTTGTGGCTTCTAGCCCCAAGTCTTCTGGTATGTGTGCATAGCTTCTTGTAACTGAAGAAACCAGCAACATAAAATGGGGAAATTACCAGAATAAGAGAATTGTGGAGGAGTGAAAAGAGAAGTAGCAGAATTTATGTGATAATTTCAGGGAAATGCGAAAGGGATATTATATATGGAGAGGAGAAAAGGAAACCACAGAAGATGCTGCAGAAGGGTAAAAGAATCATAGGATACAAGTAATCTGATAGAAGAAATTGGAAGAGAGTTGCTTTTTAGAGAGGTGGGATGTAAATTGAGAATGTGGGAAGACAGTAAAGGAGATTGACAGGAAACAAGCAATTTAAAAGAGAACATGGGATGCATTTAGAAAGGGGGATAGAGGTAAATACAGAGGAGGTAAGTGGGTAAAATGACAATAAAGGTATCTGAAAAGTCTCAAGAATCATACCTTTATCTATTTACCTAAAAATCCTATGTAACATATAATTCTAAAATCCATAAATACATATATAGTTTTAATGAACTTTTCCTATTTGGGTTGATAGTGTTCACTACAAAAGCAAAAGACCACTGGTAAAATCCCCCATACCAGACATAAGATGGCCATTTTGAGTTGTTCATCAGAGATATTCAAGAGACTTCTGAAACATACAGCCAATTGCTGTTGACTTTGGTTATCTCAGATGGAGAGAATAAATCCCCATTGCTGAAGATGCTATGTGTAAAATTAATTAAGTATTAAACTTATTGCTGCCTAGCTTTAAATGAATAAGACTTATGTTGAGGTTTTGTCTTTTACTGTTTATTATAATGCTAAGTGCTGGCCTCCAAGATTTGGAGTCTGCACATAGACTGAGGGATCCTGCACCTAATTAATTCTGATTGGTAAATAAAGCTGTCAGCAGCCAATAACTGTCGAGAAGAGACATAGTTAGAATTTAGATTTCCTGGGCTTGGGACCATGAGGAGGAAGAAGGGAGAAGAAGCAGCCACCATGAGATAGTAAGAACAAACAGGAGAGAAACAAGGAGAGCCTCCATGGGCTAGGGGCCCAGAGAATGTCTCCCAGAGGGCTGTCTAATTGGAGCTAAGAGCAACCCAGATGAAACATAGTAATAACTTGAGTTATGAATAGAAGGTAGAATCTAACAACATGGAATAGGCAGCTGCCCAGCTATTGTGCTGCTTAAGGCATATTTCAAGGCTGTGTGTCTTTCATCTGGAAACACAAATGGTCTAATGTGGAAAGGAACAATGCATCAGGAATTTTAATAATTTTATGTCAGACTTGGGCTATGATTAGGCTCTACACAATTATTATTGCTAGTCTGACAATTGGAGGTCCAACTGTGCTCTCCAAATAAATGTTTTTGTTAGATTAATCAGATGTCATTACCCTCAAACTGTACAACCTATATTTAATTGATTTAATGATCCTCTGCCTTCCAACCTCTACCCTCAATTCCCATTACCCTTGGCTTAGTTATGCTGCACCTTCTGGCCTACATAGTGTTTTCTTTTGACTACTTTATCCAAAATTTTCATTAAAAAAGAGTGAGATGTGGGACATAAAGGGATGGTTTGGTCTCCCCAGTAAAGCACTGGGTTTGAGATAGCCAGAGACCCAACAGGACATTGCCTGTCAGGGATGGCATATATCTCCCCAGTCTCCCAGATTCCAGACTACTCCATGGGGTCCACATTTCTCATTAACATGCACCTTGCACACTACAGATGATGCAGAGTCGCCCCTCTTTTTATGAAAGAAAAGAGTGGGATATCGGGCCTTGGACGAGGTAACTCCATTTAACCTGTGCCCTTTAGTCACGTAGCACATAGGTAAAGGGCGTGATTAGCAAGTCTCCACCTCCAGAGATTAAAATATTAATGAGTTATCTAAAGGCCGGGAAGGGGGGCATAGCTAATTAAGTTATTTTCTCCCCTTTCCCCCTCCCTTTAAAAGCCAAGCTCCCCTGGCTTTTGGGGGAGAGTGTGCACCATCCACACCTATTCACCACACCATGAACAGTAAAAGCTTTTGAAAACTGGACTCCACGTGTCTCCTGGGACCCTCTGCTGGCGGTGTGGGAAGCCTACCTGGGCCCGAGACCCTGCTGTTGGCCCTCAGGACTTTGTCCCTGCTGCTAGACTCCCCCGTTAGTTTTTTCCCACAGTTGGTGCCACCAACCTGAATCACAACCACATGTCTACAAGAACTATCCTGGCTAAGTCTGCTCAGCAAGTATACTTCCTGTGAGTCATGGCGCCAGGGCTCTTCTGGTCCTCAGCACACGCACGGGAGTTCCCACCTCCATTCTGCTGGTGTCCCAGAGCCCTGTGCTGCCCCTGCTACCCTGAGACATCCACCCCTGACAAAAATGGCTTGACCAATGTGGGACTCGATCACCAATGCAACCAAGCAAGTACAGTAACCTTTCTTCTGTGGGGTGCTGCCAGAACCTCTTTCTTCTCCCATCCCCCTCATTTCTCTTGGCTGTGGGCTAGCTCGTAGCGCTCCCACATGCCCCCTCATCTCAGTCCTTCCGTGGCCTCTCAGCAGTCTGAGAGCCCAAGGGCTTGAGACCAGTCGGTCTCTGATCACCTCCAGGGATCCCCAATCCAAGTGCTCTGCACCCCCTCAGAACCAGACTGAGACTTCCCCATGCCAGGCAGGACCCACCGTGCTCATCTGATGTCCTGAGTGGAGTAAATTCAGTCATGATTCCCATGCTTTAGTCTCTGGAGCCGTGGGAATCACAACAGCCCAACAAGATTCTAGAAGCCATGCCTTCGCCCACATGCTAGCTAATCATTCCCCACCGATTCAACCAAGCTAGCCACTTCTGCTTCTGCCATGCTGAGCCACAGTTCCAGTTGACTGAGCTGTGACAGACACACGGACCAGTGACACAACATAGATCCACACTCATGCACTCATGCACAGGCCTACATTGTTTCCCACAGGTGGTAGACAATGCATGCAGAGCCAGCTCCACAAGTGCCCCCTGCTGGTGCCTCAAAAACCGTGAGTAACATCTCTGTCCACCCTACCCCCTCTTTCTCTCTCTTTGATTCTTAGCTACAGTCTAACTTCTTCCTAGTTCAAAAAGACTAGGTCTCTTTCTCTCCCCACGTGTTCTCCAGCTCAAGGGCAAGATGGCAGCGGCTTCCTAGCTCCCCACTCTGTGTTGAAGACAACACAGGTAAACAGGTAAAAGCCCTTAAAGATGAAACTCAAAAATCCCTTAAAGAATTACAAGAGAACACAACCAAACAGGTGAAAGTAATTGAACAAAACCATCCAGGACATAAAAATAAAATGAGAAACAATAAAGAAATCACAAAGGGAGACTACCCAAGAGATAGAAAACCTAGGAAAAATATCAGGAGTCATGAATGCAAGCATCTCCAACATAATACAAGAGATAGAAGAGAGAATCTCAGGTGCAGAAGATACCATTGAAAATATTGACACAACTGTCAAAGAAAATGCAAATTGCAAAAAATTCTTAATACAAAACATCAAGGAAGTACAGGACATAATGAAAAGACCAAACCTAAATTTAATAGGTATAGATGAGAGTGAAGTTTCCCAACTTAAAGGGCCAATAAATATAGAAGAAAATTTCCCTAACCTAAAGAACAAGATGCCCACAAACATACAAGAAGCCTACAGAACACCAAATAGACTAGACCAGAAAAGAAATACCTCCTGTCACATGACAAAACACCAAATGCACAAAACAAAGAAAGAATATTAAATGCAGTATGGGAAAAAGGCCACGCAATATATAAAGGCAGACTTATCAGAATTACACTAGACTTCTCATCAGATACTATAAAAGCTAGAAGATGCTGGACAGATGTCATACAGACCCTAAGAGAACACAAATGCCAGCCCAGGCTACTATACCCAGGAAAACTCTCAATTGCCATAGATGGAGAAATCAAAATATTCCTTGACAAAATGGTACAAAATTTACTTTGATTTCAAATTTAAGGTTTCCATGGGTACGAGCTTCTTATTGATATAAAAGTGAGATGTATATTGTTACTCTCATAGGCATTGTGCCCGTATAACACATCAAGGAATACAAGGCTTAGACCCAGTCCTTCTTTAACTTTTTAAACTGATTTGAGATGGTTAGCCTGTGAGTTAAGGGCCTATAGCAAATTCATGGCTCTGAGTTTATTGTTAGGGTGTTTTCTAGATTTTCTTTAGAAATAGCTGAGAGGAGTTAACAGACAACAGTTCAGATTACTTTACATGGACAGTTGGTTTTCAAAGCATCAGAAATCCACAGATTTGATGTTACAAACATTTCTGTATTAATGTTCATTTTGATTAGAGACCTGTTTGCTCCTGACAGCTTCCCTGCCTTTGGATTCTAAAAAGAAATTGAGCATCTTCGGAGTTACTCCAGTTGTGGTGAGACAGCCACTAGGCAAGAATTGCCTCTTTTCATCTACAGACAAATTACTGTCTAGAAAATAACACACTGATTATATCTGTCGACTGTTTATATCTGCCTAGACAGAGTAATTAGCCCTTAACAATTCTGCATTAGTAGGTCCATAAGATGATCCTGGGTCAGAAGGCTGAAGATCATATGCTCTAACATCTTGTAGTGTAGGGACTGTCTAGGTGTTCAGCGGTCTCTATAAATTGGTCAAGGTTTAGAAGTTATGCTTTGTGCTTCCCATAATTTCAGTTAACTCAGTCATTCTGGATTTCTGATGAGGTTGAAGACTTATAGTCTCATAGCTAATCCCTGCTATTTACTTTGAGAGAAAAAAAATTGAGAGGATGATTTTCAGCTGATATTCATTCTAAAGCCAAGAAAAAAAAAGCCAGGTTCAGAACTAAGTCTTTTAGTTAAGAGGGATGACAGAGCTCCTGGTTAGTCAACAGAATGATGAACTGGTTATTAGGTCTATCTTGTACCTTACTGTTACAAATTGGTATAGTTATGCTCTAATTGCATTTTGAGTGAAAGGTTTTTTTTTTCTTTAATTTTTTAACAGGAAGGGTGATATGTAGGAGGAGCTAAGGTGGGAGGAGTAAGGAGAGGAAAAGAGGAGTAAGGAGAAGAGGAGGAGGAGAGAATGAGCTAGGAGATGAGAGAGAGAGAGAGAGAGAGAGAGAGAGAGAGAGAGAGAGAGAGAGAGAGATGGGTTGGAGGAGGGGGAACATGGAGGAGGATGTTCTCATGTCTCCACCAGTCAAAGGTAGTTGGTATATTTATTTTGGCTATTATTGGGTTATACTTCTGATTGTATGGGCATCTTGTTATTGATGCATTATTGAGCACTACCAAACTTATAAAGCCTTTGATTAACATTTTTAAAAAAAAGTTACTAATAAAAGAAATCATAGAAAAACCAAACAATAGTTGAGGGAAATGAACAAAACTCTTTTAAGACCTATAAAGTTAAATAGAATCAATAAAGAAAACAGAAATTGAATGAAATATAGAACTGAACAATCTAGGTGTCTGAACAGAAACAGCAATGTAGGCATCACCAAAAGAGTATGAAAAAAAGAAGAGAGAATCTCAGGTGTTGAAGATACAATAGAAGAAATAGATAAAACAGTCAAAGAAAATGTTAAATCTGGAAGGTTCCTGACACAAAACCTTCAGCAAATCTGTGATACTATGAAAACAATAGAAGGTACTTGAAGGAAAACTCCAGTCCAAGAAGGTTAACTATACCCACGAAACCAGAGGCAAAACAAAAAGAAAAACAAAAGCAAAAACAAAAACAAAAACAAATAAGAAAAACAAAACAAAAGCAAAAGCAAAAGAAGGAAACCAGGCACTCTCTTGCACTCTCTCTCTCTCTCTGTCTTTCTCTGTCTGTCTGTCTGTCTCTCTCTCTCTCTGCCTCTCTCTCTCCCTCTCTCTCTCTCTCTCTCTCTCTCTCTCTCTCTCTCTCTCTCTCACACACACACATCACAGATGCCACCACCACCACCACCATAACAGTAATTAACAATTATTCATCATTGATATTGATATCTCTCAATATCAATGGTCTCAATTCCCTAATAAAAAGACACAGGCTAACAGAATAGGAAAACAAGATTTATCCTTTTTCTGTGCACAAAAAACACACCCCAACTTCAAACATAGACATTACCTAAGAGTTAAGGTTTGTAAAGAAAATTTCCAGGAAAATCAACTCAAGAAGCAAACTAGTATAGCAGTGTTTTTCTGGTAGGATGCCAACAACATAACTCTTGCACCTCAGGTTCCTAAAGCGTCACTGAAGAAGAATTGAAGAGTTTAATCATCAGAGGATAGAAAGTTTGTTGTGAGATTATGTCTCCTAGGAATGTTAAAATCTATATCTATAAAGTCTCACCAATATGACTGCCTAAACATGAGTTGAACAGGCATGATGGTAGCAATAAATATATTAAAGCTGATGGAGAAAAGCAAAGGAGACCTCAGTCCTACACAAAATACTACAGGCAATTTAGGAATGCAGAGATAATAAGAAATAGTCTTTCGTAAGGATTAGCTCACCAATTGGTTACTAAATATCAAATGGTTACTACCATCGAAACATATATATGTATGCATATATACATGTCCCATTATACAAACAAGTAGGTTTTATTTATATATTCAAGTATACATATATGTAAATATAGGTGTTTATAACAACAATCAATGAAAAAAGTCTTTACATTTGAAAGTGAACAAGGATGGGTATGCAGGAGGTTTTGGATAAAGGAAAAGCAATGTGGCATTGTTGTAAGTATGTTATAGTCTCAAAACCAAAAAAGAAAACTAAAACTGACAAAAATGAAAATATTAATGATTTCTTATTTTTGGAGGAATATATATATATATATATATATATATATATATGTATATTCACGTTTTTTGAACAGAAACCAAGTACAGCATCATTTCACAGACAGACAAACATGATACTGAAATCCATGTCATTTGTCTAAGTAGATGCAATGCCCACTTGTGTTTTGGTCAATGATTCATCAAGAATAAGAGCCTGCTCTGATGAGTTTTCCCAGAGCCCCCTTCATGTCCTTGTTCCTCAGGCTATAGATGAAGGGGTTGAGCATGGGGGTGACCACAGTGTACATCACTGAGGCCACAGTGCTACCATGGGAAGAATGGATCACAGCAGAGCTAAGGTAAACACCAAGTGTTGTGCCATAGAATAAGCAGACCACACAGAGGTGAGATACACAAGTGGAAAAGGCTTTATATTTGCTTACAATTGAGGACATTTTTGATAAAGAGGAGACAATCTGAAAGTAAGAGAAGAGGATGCCAGAAGCTGGAAACACACCCAGCAGGGCAGTAGACACATACACAATGATGTTATTGATGAAAGTGTCAGATCTGGCTACCTTAAGTATCTCAGTTAGTTCACAGAAGAAATGAGGGATTTCAGTGACTCTGGAGAAGTTTAGTTGCTTTATCAGTAGAACATGAAGCAAAGAATCTGTTAAAACTATGATCCATGACACCAGAACTAGGAGGCTGTTGAATTGAGAGTTCATAATGATTGTGTAATTTAGGGGGTAACAGATGGCCACAAAGCGGTCATATGCCATTATACCTAATAGAAGATTATCCATTCCAGCCAAAACCATAAAGAAATATGCCTGAACGAGGCATTGTACATACGAAATATTTTTGCTGTGTGTCTGAATGTTTACCAGCATCTTTGGTACAATGGTAGAGGTAAAACAGATGTCTACAAAAGACAGGTTGGAGAGGAAGAAGTACATGGGAGTGTGGAGATGTGAGTCAGAGCTGGAAGCCAGGATGATGAGCAGGTTCCCAAGGACTGTGACCAGGTACATGAATAAGAACATCCCAAAGATGAGGTGCTGTAGTCGTGGATCATCTGAGAGACCGAGCAGGAGGAACTGCAATACTTCTGTATAGTTTTCTCCTTCCATGCCAGAGGTGTTCTCCTTTATAAAGAAGCAAAAGTTCAGCAAATATCCAGATGGACCTCAGGACATCATCACTTTATACTTCCATAGATTTTTTTTTTTACCCTCTAGGTTTTCCTCCTCTCATTTTTTCACTTATTCAAGATTTAGTTCATTTAACTATTAAATGTTCATAACATTTTAACCTTTTATTAAATGTAGGATAAATATCTCATGCTTTTGCATTGCAGAACCTATATGAATTCCTACCTAATTTGTGGTTATAAGCTTGTTTTATTTTTCATATAATTATTGTATAATAATAAAAAGTAGTCCATGAACATCTTGAAAATACTCACACTTCTCTATTTCTATCAGATCTAAAGTAGTAATGAAATATAAATTCATGCTCTTATTCCAGTGGTTCTTAACCTTTTTAATGTTGTGACCATTTAATATAGTACCTTTGGTTGTGGTGACCACCAACCATAAATTTATTCCATTACTATTTTATAATTGTAAGTTTTCTATAGTTATGGAGCATAATGTAATTTTCTGATACCCAGAATATCTGATATGTGATTCCCAGAGAGGTCACAATTACAATTGAGGTCACCATCTTCAACTCAGAGTACTCATTTTTCATCTAAATAGTGGTTTTATTTTTTCATGAGGCTTAAGTGCTGTTACATGCATTAGGCATCATTAGAGAGATGTTTAATTGTTGTTAGTATTATTATTTTTAAAATGATTTTGGATAGTCTCAAATATCAGCATAATGATTGTCTTAGAAGCTTAATTATTTACTAAAGTTTTGATACATTATTTTGGTTTTACCTCTTATCATCTATGTGATAATTGGAAAGTATCTTATGCTGTTTTAGCTTATTCTTGACCTCTTTATTAGGAGGAATAGCCAGTATGCAGGAAGATTGAAAATATAAATCAACAAGGTTATGATGCAGTTATCCAACACTTGTTTCTGTGATATACACTTGGCATTTCATAACAGCAAACTGTTATTCAGAACTTGGTAGCAATTGTTTTTATGGTATATGACATTTTAAAATGTTAATCCATCCAATGTGGGTTTCTAGTTAACACACACACACACACACACACACACACACACACACACACACACACACGTCTGTTATATCTTTAGTTTATGCCAGAATTTTCTAATCAGTAAATGTATCTATGGCTTCTTCGGTTAGATAATGCCAGATATACTCTGCCTAGACAAATAATGTAATTCGGTTTAAATGTTAATAGCATGAAATAATACCACAGCACTATTAAAAGGAAATCATATGTGTATGTAAGAATTTGTGCCCAAGCACACATTATCCTCATTCGACATGGAATCAGCAGTTAATGAATAATGTGTTTGATGTATTTGATTAACATATTAAGGGCTTCCATAAGGAAGAATATTCAAAATATTAAGCTAAGACATGGTTATTGAAAGTAACGGTTCAAGCTTTTCATGAGAAAAAAATCAACATTTTTTTATGTAAATCTTAATCAAGTCAGAAACTGCCATTTAATGGTAACTTATTGTGAGAAAACTGATGAGAAAGGCTTCTTTGAATTAGAAGTATATTAGCAGGGGTGAAATAGTAAGTAATTAATAATCAGAAGATGCAGAGAAGGAATGCTGTATACAGAAAGAACAGAATGGGCATTTGTTGTATATGAGGGTCATCTGACTTAGGACTATCTTGAGAAGTCACTGATGTGTGAAGTAGAGAGTGATGATCAGGTAGGACAGAGTGTTGGAAACTTCTCTATTCTTCCTTAGTTTCTCTTTCATGTGCTATTTGTAGGTCTGAAAGTGTGACAATTCCCTCTCAATATTTGTATTTCTAAATACTTATATGGGTCCTGTCACACTGTAAGTGCCAAATAAATACAAGCATTGAAGATATATTAAAGATTTTTGAACCATACCTATGAAACAGAAGGAGAATTTAAGTCTTTTACACCCCCAAAACATATAACTTAGTAGTATATTTAAAGATTTATACTCACGTTTTACTTAACAATATAAACAAGTGATACTAACTATGAGACTATAAGACTTAGTTAACATAACGATGCTGGTAAACATAATTCACTACAGTAGTTAGTGAGAATAAATTATACCTACAGTCACAACAGGAATGTAACTGAGAAAAATGAAAAGCAATTGTGTTTGCTGCTAAGGTTAAACATATCAGTAAGGCACATGAAGGACAATTTTCTAATCTAATATGTAATGCCTGGTTTCAAACCACAATCAAGAAGAAATTAAAACACTAGAATATGTGCTGAACTCAATTAATTCAGTGTGTTAATTCAGTCTTTTCCAACTTCAATCACTTGCTAATGTCAAATTCATTTAAAGGGATTGTCAATATGAAAAAGAACAGATTACACTGAGTTTTGAGCCTATTAAATAATTACATTATTAGTAATGTTACTGGGGCATAATGCTGCAGCAACCAATTTGAAAATTCCAGTGAAATACTTAAATAATACAAGATATAATTCAATAAAATAATAATAAAACACAACACCATGTACATAACAAAGTTGCTAATGAGTAAATAAGTGGATAAAAGAAATTTATTGTGTGACTCCAAATTCATAAGAAAAAGTGAAGAAGATTTGGAGACCGTGCAGAAAATAATATCTCAATCTCAAGGTCCTAGGAAAAAAAGCAGAATCACATTTAAAGAATGGAATTTGTGGAAACAAAAGAACCTTCAAAGTATAGGCATATCACCTTCAGAGACCAAGTGATTGTGGTGTATTGTCCTTGTCCTAGAGAGAAAGGCCAGTACTCACTTCCTCTGTCTATTTCTTTAATCAATGTGTCTTCATCAGAATACAAAGACCCTCAAAGATATCTATCAAGTCTTCATTGTGTGTCCCCAGATATCTCACGTGGTTTTACACAGTCTGGTTTTCAATAATTGTAGGCAAGGAGCAACAAGATTATGTTCAAAGTTTCCAGCTTCTTAATGTCTTAATTATCAGAATTCCACATTAAAAAATTGTTCTATCTCTCCAGGGACTAATTACCTTTGCTCCCTTGATACACAAGTATGATTGTGGAGAATAATTTTTAGGTACTGTTTTGTCTGTATATGTATTGACTGGGAAAGTTGAACTTATTTCTTATAAATGGAAAGTATTTCATTTTATCTTTAATTTACAAGGTTGTTCCCAGGAAAACGTTAATTTCTATGAGGAATAACTCTCAGAGATAAACTCTCTTTGTTATTTTCCTTGAACAATCTTTAGAGATTTAATGGACTATTTATTTTACACAATGAGATGGAGGAAAATAATTCCTTAAATTTCTTGTTTTATCTCATTTAGAAATTTGCATACTGGGCTGGAGAGATGGCTCAGTGGTTAAGAGCACTGACTGCTCTTCCAAAGGTCCTGAGTTCAATTCCCAGCAACCACATGGTGGCTCAGAACCATCTGTAATGGGATCTGATGCCCTCCTCTGGTGTGTCTGAAGGCAGCTAAAGTGTACTCATATACAATAAATAAATAAATAAATAAATAAATAAATAAATAAATATTTACAAAAAAATTTGCATACTAATCTGTTTTTATTATTTAAATTTATTTTTGATAGTTTTGTGAATGTAGTTTAATGTGTTCTTATCATTCTCATTCCAACCTCTTTTTTTAAATTTGTTTTTGAAAAAACAATATTTTTACCTTCCCTGCCTTCCCTCCAAACTTTTCAATATACCCCTTTCCACACTTTCCAAATGCATGGCCACTTTTCTTACTATTTGTTATTAAGTGAATACATGTACATGTATAAAAACGTATTACTAAATATAATCTTCTAAATTTGTAGAATGTTGTTTGTATGCTTGTTTCAAGAACTGACCATTTGTATTGGATAATCAATTTTTGAATTAGTCCTTGGAGAAGAATATTTTTTTCCAATCTCAGCAATACTTAGTATCCTATAGTTCTTTGTGTGGTGTTGAAGCTTCTTGAACTTTTCCCCAGTCAGTTTGGCATGTCTATTGACCTTGTTCAGCTCATACTTGAATAGTTATATTGATCAAACTACAGATGTGGGATCTGAGATGACTAGGAAACAACAGTTTCATAGTGAAATTCCTGATCTTCTGTCTCTTACAATATTTTTTCTCCCTTTCTGTAGTGTACCCTGAGCCTTATGTACAGGAGTTGTAGTTTTTAAAATGTATTCACTGGATTTGTGCTCCACAACTCTGACTTTTTATTAGCTATGGTTTTATATAGTGGTTTTTGTCTGTCGTGAGAAGTTACCACATGAGGTAAGGATTTCATTTATCTGAGGGCATAAAGATCAATGTTTATAGAAGTTATATTGACTCAGTAAAGTAGTGATTGTAGGTCCTCCTGCAAGATTTAAAACTTCATTAGCACTGAGTACAAAGGCATGTTTTTCTACTTGTTGAGTGGGTCTTAAGTCCAATTAGAGTACTGTTGCTTACCAGCAAGTAATGTGTGCCACATTTGCAACCTTAGGGTTACTATGTCATGATGGTCATTAATATAGTTCATGTGTCACAGCTGGGTAGAACTGTTGGTTGTTTCCCTCCATTGGAAGTTTGCTTGTTGGTTTCTGGCACCACAAAAGCTTGTCCTAAGGAAGGAGTCATTGAAGTCAATTTCAGTTCTGAGGTTTATAGTGCTGTTTATGAAGTGCATTGTGTCCCCTGAATACCCGACAGCATTTGTTGTCAGTTTTTGTTGTTGTTGTTGATCTTTTCAATTATAACTAAGGTGAGATGAAATATCAAGGTTGTTTTGATGTGCATTCTGCTAATTGCTAATAGAAATAAATATTTTTGGTATTGTCTTAGGGTTTTACTGCTGTGAACAGATACCCTGACCAAGGCAACTCTTATAAAGAATAACACCTAATTTCGGCTGGCTTACAGGTTCAGAGGTTCAGTCAATTATCAAAGCAGGAGCTTGGCAAAGTCTAGGCAGGCATGATACAGGAGGAGCTGAGAGTTCTACATCTTCATCTGGAGGCTGCTAGGAGGAGACTAACTTTCAGGCAGCTTGGATGAGAGTCTTAAAGTCTACAGCCACAGTAACACACGTATTCTAACAAGGCTACACCTCGTAATAATGCCACTCCCTGGCCCAAGCATATACAAACCATTACATTGCACTCCCTGGCCCCCAACAGGTTTTTTTGAACATATGAGTCTGGAGGTCATACCTAAACATAGCATAATGCAAAATACATTTAGTCCAACTTCCAGAGTTTCCATAGCCTATAACAGTCTCAACAATGTTAAAAGTCCAAAGTTCAAGGTCTTTTTTGAGATTCATCCAGCCACTTATCTGTAATCCACAAAGCAAGACCAGCTGCATCTCCATGCCTGATGTCCAAGCTGTCTTTAGATCTTAAATTCCTTTTTTACCTTTGCTGACTGCAATAAACTTTTTACTACTGGGCCAGTTCCACTCCCTGTTAGCAGCTTTCCTCAACAGATAGACCATGGCTCTGGCATCTCGAACATCTTGGGGTCTCCAAGTCAACTCCAATGTTACAGCTTCTTGTTCCAATGTCTGGGATCCACACATAATCTTCTGGGCTACTCCAAAGGGCTGGTGTCACTTCTTAAGCTTTGGCTTCTGTAGCACTTTAAGCTCAAGTTGATCCATTCCACGTCTGCTGCTGTTCTTGCTGACCCTCCCGTGGTACTGGCATCTCCAATATACTGAGGTTTTCTGCTGCGACTATGCTTTACTAATAGCCACTCATATACTCTCTTCATAGTGCCAAGCCTCAAATCCTTTGCATGACCCCTTCATTCCTGGGCTGTCAACTGTAACTGAGGCTGCACCTTCACCAATGGCCTTCTATGGATTCTCAAAGTATCAAGTCTCAGCTGCTTTTCATGACCCCTTCATGCCTTCAAAACCAGTATCCCATGGGTGACTCTTATATATTACCAAGTACAGCTACAGCACAAGGTACAACCTTGGCTAGTTCTGGAACTCAGGTTCTTTGTGCTCTTAGAAAACACTTCCCAGAAGATTTCAACTCAGTGATGCTGGTATCTTCTTAATCATCACTAATTTCTTAGCTCCAGCTAACCAGCATCAATAGTCACAGTAGTCTTCTCCTCTTGACTCTAAAGCCGGAGACATATGGCAAAAGCTGCAGAGATTTTCATGCCTGTCTCCTGGGATTAAAAGTGTGTACCACCATGCCTGGATCTAAGCTTTTCTTCACCTAGAGCTTGCTCTGTCTCAGGCTAGCCTTGAACTCAGAGATCTGCTTGGCTTTCTCTCCTAGGATTAAAGGTGTGTACCACCATGCCTGGATCTAAATTTAGCTGGGTAGAATCTTGCCCCAAGGTCACTCCTCCTTTAGTTCAATTTAATATTCTCGAACACAGGATTCAACTCCGTTTCACTTCCTGGTGCCCTTTAATACTCACACCATATATTTTATATTTTTCCTTTCTAAGCTTGCTATGATTGTTCAAAATACTCTTCATGAGACTTAACCAGAAAACAAAGTCTATGATGGGTATTTCTGAGTCTTCCTCTGTCAATGAAATTAAACTGATTCTCTTCACCTTAGCCTCAGGTAGATGCTTCAGAGAAGGGCAAAAGGCAGCCATGTTCTTCACCAAAATAGCACAAAACAGTCTCTACTCCACATATTGAAATTCTCCATTGAAACCTCTTGGGCCAGGTCCACACAATTCAAATCATTCTCAGTAACAAAGTTAAGGTTTTAGGTGGTACACACCTTTAATCTCAGGAGAGAAAGCCAAGCAGATCTCTGAGTTCAAGGCCAACCTGAGACAGAGCAAGGAGTTAGTTAGTAGGGCAGCCCATTAAGCCCCATTTAAAGCATTATACTGTTTTCCTATCCACAAATCCACATTCTTCTAAACAAAAACATGGTCAGGACTATCACATCAATACCCCACTCCTAGTACCAACTTCTGTCTTAGGGTTTTAGTGCTGCGAACAGAGACTTGACATGCCAGGGTAGGGGAATACCCAGGAGGACCCACTCTCTCAGAAGAGAAATGGAGGAGTTGTGGGAGGGACTCTGTAAGGGGGACCAGAAGAGGACAGCATTTGAGATACAAAAAAATCTAATTCTGTGGGCTTCCTCTTCACATGACTGATTGTTTCTTTAGCTGTACAGTCTTTTAGTTTTCTGAAGTTTCCATTCTCAATTCTTGACCTTATTTCTTTGGGCAAATGGCATCCTATTCAGTAAGTCTTCCCCTACACTTATTTCATGTGGGTACTGCCTAGGTTTTTCTCTAGCAATTTTAGTGTTGAAGATTTTATACAGATTTTTCATCAATTTGGAGTTCATTTTGTGCAAAGTGATTGATGCAGGTCTAATTTATATTCTGCATGTAGAAATTCAAGTTTTGCAGCACCATTTGTTGAAGTTGCTTTCTTTCCAAGATGTGTTTTAGTTATCTTTGTAAAATATTAAGTCAATGAAGTTACACGTGGTTTTGTTTGTTTGTTTTATGGTTCTTCAGTTTTGTTTCACTGACCAACATGTCTGTTTTTGGTGTAGTTTCATGTTTTATCACTACAACTCTGCAGTGTATCTTAAGATCTGGAATAGTTATCTCCCCAGCCTTTTTTGCCTAGGATTGTTTTAGCAATCCTTTGTCTTTTGTCACTTAATACGAATTTTAGGATAACTTTACTGTTTCTGTAAAAAAGAAGATGGAGATTTTGATTGAGGTTGCATGAATCTGAAAACTGCCTGGGAAGAATTGTCATGTTCAAAATGTTTATTTTAGCAGTGTATGACCATCAGATATATTTTCATTTTCTGGTGTCTTTATCTCTTTATATAGAGATTTAAAGTTTTCATTGTAGAATTATTCCTTTTCCTTGTTTAGATTTGTTACTAGACATTTTATTTTCTTTGAGGTTTTTGTGAATGGGTATGTGTCTATGATACCAATCTCTGTGTGTTTGTTAGTGGTATATAGGGAAGCTATTGATTTGTACATGGTGATTCTGTGTCCTGCTATAATGCTGAAGTTTTTAAAATCATTTCTTAAATTTTTGAGATAAAAATTTGGGAATTTAATTATTTATCATCATCATCATCATCATCATCATTATTATTATTATTATTATTATTATTATTATTATTATTCACTTTACATCCCATTCATTGACCTGCTCCTGGTCACTCCTCCAATAAAATTTGCCTCTCCCCCCTATCCTCCTCTGAGTGGGTGGGATGCCTTCTGGGTATCCCTCCAACCTCATACATCAAGTCTCTGTGATACTAGGTTCATCTTCTTTCATTGAGGCCAAATAAGGCAGCCCAGCCAGAAGGACATATCTCACTTACAAGCAACAGCTTTTGGGATAGCCCCTGATCCAATTGTTCAATCATGAAGACCAAGCTGCATATCTGCTACATATGTGCTGTGGAGTTCCTATTCCTCTTTCAGTCCTCCTATTCTTTCAAAAGAGTCCCTAAGCTCCATCCACTACTTGGCTGTGGGTGTCTGCATCTGTCTGAGGCAGCTGCTGAGTGGCACCCCCTAAATGAGAGCCATGCTAGTCTTTTGTCTGCAAGCATAACAGAGCATCATTAATAGTGTCAAGGATTGGTGCTTGCCCACTGGATGGGTCTCTTGTTGGGTCAGTTATATGTTGGAAATCTGAAACTGATGGGACTGAGGAGGTGGGCAGCATCCCCAGGACTAGACAAGAGACCTGGGATAAGGGACATGCCTGAGAATCAATGAGGTTGAACTTAGTTGTGACTCATAACATTGGGGATATGGATCCTGAAGAAGTCACCTCCTGTAGCCAGGCAGCAACTCCAGTGGAGCAATAGAGATACCAATGTACCCACAAAACTTTCAACCCAAAATTTGTCCTGTCTTTAAGTAATGCAGGCACAGGGGAGGGAGCAGACACTGAGGAAATGGACAACCAATGATTGGCCCAAGTTGAGACCCATCACATGGGCAAGCACCAATCCCTAACCTTATTAATGATACTCTGTTATGCTTGAAGACAGGAGCATGTTTTCCTCTCAGAGGCTCCAGCCAGCAGTTGATTCAGACAGATACAGACATCCACAGCCAAACAACGGATGGAACTTGGGGACTCTTCTGGAAAAATAGGAGGAAGGATTGTGGGCCCAGAAGGAGATAGTGACTCCACAGGAAGACCAACAGAGCCAACTAACCTGGACCCTTGGGCTCTCAGAGTCTGAACCACCAGTCAAAGAACGTATATTATTGTGTTGGTGAAGCTTTCAGCTCTTGTTCCTGTTCTCTTACTGAAGTTTTCCATCTCCAGGACTTCCTCAGCTTGTGTTTTCTTTATTGCTTCTATTTCTACTTTCAGGTATTGCAGTTTTATTTATTTCCCTCACCTGTTTAATTGTGTTTTCCTTTATGACTTAAAGGGATTTACTTGTTTTCTCTTTAAGGACCACTACCTGTTTGAGTATATATTTCTGTATTTCTTTAAGGAATTTATACTTTTCCTCTTTAAAGGCTTCTATCATTTTGGAAAATTGGATTTAAGGTCATTTTTTTGTGCTTTGGCTGTGTTAGGGTATCTAGGGCTTGCTGTAGTAGGGTAGCTGTACTCTGATGGTGTCATATTGTCCCGCCTTATGTTGATTGTGTTCTCTTGATGGCCTTTATGTGGATGCCTTTGGTCCCTGAATATTCCTGATGTAGTAGGTATTGGAAGGGTAGTTAACCTTGATTGTCCTGGTAGGGCAGGACTGTGATGTGGATCCTTGGGCTGTATGGTTCTGGAAATGCAGTTCTGTATGTTTTAGGAGCCTCATGTCCAATGAAGGTATAAGAGAGGCAGTGGGAGAATGGAGGTCCCCCTGGAGTAGTCCCTCAGGAGAGCTTGGCATGCCCAGAGGACTCACTAAGCATGTAAGAGTTGTGGGGGAAAAGAAGCTTACCTGTGTGTTTCAGCCTCAGTAGGTTTGACAAAGGTGAAAGGAGAGGTATCAGGAGAATGGAGGTCCCCTTTGGGATACCAGGCTTTGCGCAGCTCAGCTTGCTCCAGAGTACTCAGCAAACAGGGGATTTCTAATTTGTAGTATCATACCATCCTCATATAGTGATATTTTGACTTCTTTCCTTATTTTTATCCTTTTAATATTCTTCTCTTGCTTTATTGCTCAGTTAGAACTTTGAGTAGATTACTGAAAAAGAGTAGGGATAGTGCATATATCTGTCTCATTTCTGAATTCAATAAGGTTGCTTCATGATTTTCTCCTTTTAGAATAATGTTGGCTATGGGTTTCCCATACATCATTTTTTATTGTGTTGAAGGAAGTTAACTCTAGTATTATCTTCTGTAGGAGCTATTATAAACTCATGTCAAATTTTGTAAAAGTTTTTTTTTTTTTTATCTGTTGGGATGATCATTTGATTTTTGTCTGTAAGTCTATATGGTCATTCATGTGGTTTATTCCCTTTATTGACTTTTATATGTTGAACTATTCCAGCATTTTAGGGACAAATACAACTTGGTCATGTTCAATAATCTTTTTTATGCATGTCTGCTTTCTGTATGTAGGTATTTTATTGAACATTTTGAGTCTATTCTTTAAAGATATTATCCTATACAATTCTTTTTTTGTGTTGTATCTTTACCTGGTGTAGGTATGAGAGGAATACTATTTTTGCAAAACAAGTTGCGAATTGCTTTTTCTGTGTATATTTTTAAATAGTTTAAGAAGAACTGGCTGAAGATATTACTTAATACCTAGGAGAAATCTGCTGTGAACCCATTTTGTGTGGGCATTTATATGTGCAGCTGGAACGTTTTTCATAGCTATTTCAATTTCATTTGTCATAGGTTTGTTTGTGTTGTTGACTTCTTGGTTTTCATAGTTTCATTGAATATAAAAATACAGCCATTTATTTTAGGTTTTATGGATTAATGAAACACAAATTTTTAAAAACATTTTCATATAATATTCTGAATTCCTTAGTATCTGTTGTAATATTTCTTTGTTCATTTCTGATTTTATTAATTTTCATCAACTCTTCCTATTGGTTATTTGAGCAAGGATCTACCAAACTTGTTCACTTTCTTAAATGACCAGCTCTTAGATTCAGTGATTCTTTTATATTGTTCTCTATTTTGTCTCTTTCATCAATCTCTGCTCTGTTTTTTTTCTTGCTGTTGACTGGACTTGTATTTGTTTGTTCTTTTTCTTTTTTAAAAAAAAATATCTTGAGTTGCAACTGTAAGTAAATTATTTATTCTCTTTCCGATTTTAAGATATAGTCATTTGGAGCTACAAAATTTCCTTTTAGGATTGTTTTCAATGTGTTGCAGACATTTTGTTGTGTTGTGCTTTCATTTTTATTTAGTTCCATGGAGATGTTTTTAAAATTTCTCTGTTGATTTCTTCTTTAAACTAGTCATAATTTAGCCATGAGTAGTTTAATTTCATGAGTTTACATAAAAGACATGATTTTAGTCTTTCTAAATTCATAAAGATTTGTTTTATATCCACGGATGTGGTCTATTTTAGAGAAGCATCCATGTGCTGCTAAGCAGAATGTGTATTTCTTTATGTTTGGATAGAAAATTCTGCAGATACCTGTTAAGTCAGTTGGATATATAATCTTAATTTTAATGTTTCTCTAGTTATGTCCTGTTCAGGTTACATTTCTATTTGTGAAACTGTAGTATTGAAATAACCTAGTATTAATAGATTGATGTTAATATTTAAATCCATTAGTAGGTTTTATTTGCTTAATTTTTTTGTAGGAAATTTGGCATCATGAAGTTTGGTATGTATGCTAAGGATATTAATGTCTTCTTGGTTAATGGTTTCTCTTTTTAGAATGAAGAATTCCCTTTTATCTCTTTTGATTAGTATTATTTTGAAATCTATTTTGTCTGATTTTATGGTATTGATATCTGCTTGCTTTTATGCCCCACTTGATTGGCGTAGTTTGTCCATTTTTTTACATTTAAGGAATGTGTATCTTTAAAGCTAAGATGTGTTTCTTAGAGGTAACAGATGGATTTAACTCTCTGATTTATCCAGTCACTTTGATCCTTTGAATAGTAGAAATGAGGTCATTTATATTTAATGTTATCATTGAAATGTGTGTAGTAGTTGTGCTCATTATTAATTTTGGTGGTGTTTTTAGTGATACAGACATTTAAGCAAAATATCAAAGGTCTGAAAGCTAATATGCACAAAGAGAGATTTTTACCTGTGGGCATGCATGTCTTGCCACCTGAATGATTATTGTAGGTTTCACTGGAGTAAGATTTATGATTACTTTTTTAATATTACTCACAGCACCTATCAGCACTATGGCATTATGAAAGTTAGCCATGTCAGTTTTAGCTTCTCTATGAATCACAAAACATTCTCTATGTCTTTTTTTTTTTTTACTCAAGTATATAGTATTTTAGGAATACAATTTTACCATGAAGTTCTTGAGGTTAACTGTGGTAGTGTGAATATGTGTGGTCAAGGGAATGACACTATTTGGACATGTTGGAGTAGGTGCGGCCTATTGAAGGAAGTGTGTCTCTGTGCGGGTGGGCTTTGAGAGCTTTCTCTTAGCTGCCTGAGGATTCTAATCTTCTCCTGTTTGCCTTCAGAACAAAATGTTGAACTCTTCTTACCTCTTTCTGTATCATGTTTGCCTGGGTGCTGCCATGTCCCTGTCTTAAAGATAATGGACTGAAGCTCTGAACTTGTAAGCCAGCACTGATTAAATGTTATTCTTATAAGAGTTGCCTTGGTCATCATGATGTCTTTTCATAGCAGTAAAACTCTGACTGAGAAAGTAACCAAGAACATTGTAAACACCTTGCAATGCATGGAAAGAGGTTCTTTGGAAACTCATTGGTCAACAAATACAAAAAAAAGGGTACTGATGTTTAAATCTAGAATTTTTTTTTAGATTATGTTGTCTAGTAGTAACATTGTTGCCCTGTTATAGAGTTACCATTTAAATATTTAAATCCCCCATCTTTTCTGTGTGTATATTTTTTGGAAGTGTATACAGTAGTAGGTTTACATATGACTTTTCAAGAGGTCTTTAGTGTTAGTCATTTTTCTCTATATTCCTTCTTATAGTCTAGTCTCGAACCCTCCATTCTATATAACTCTTCCAGTTTTGTTATTCTTATTTACACCATTATATCACTGGGTTCTAGCTTCCCTCCCTTAAAGTCAATTATAAAAATCATTATTTATTTTTCTAAAGTCTATATATATTCTAAACAAAATACACATACTTAAAGTCTAAAAGTTAACATTTACAAATGAAGAAAACATGCAACATTTGTCATTTCTAGTCCTGTTTTCCTCACTCATCATAATTGTTTCAAGCTCCATCCATTTACCTCTGAATTCTCTTTTTTCTTTTTTTTTCTTCAAATTTTAAGATTTTATTTATTTACATTCCAGTCATTGCCCCTCCCGGTTCCCCTATCACAGTTCTGCATCCCATTTCTTCTCCCCCTTGCTTCTGAGAGGGTGCTCCCTTCACCAGGCTTCCCCTTCCCTGGGGCCTCAAGTATCTCAAGAATTAACTGCATCTTCTCTTAGTAAGGCCTGACCAAGCAGGTCTCTGCTCTATTTGTGCCAAGGGCCTCGTTCTGGCTCAGGAATGCTTCTGGTTGGTGGCTCAGTTTCTGGGAGCTTTCTAGGGTAAGCTGAGACTTCTGGCCTTACATAAATAGTCAAAGATCAAGTAATTCAATAAACAAAGTTCCATAAACCCTCCTTTGATCACTATTTCTAAGGGTTTATTAGGATGACCAAAGTAATTTTCATGTCTGAAGCCTACTTCCTTGTTTTAACCTAAAATTTAGAATCCTGCCTAAAATTACTTTTTTGTTCTGAGCCTAATATTTAGATACCTGCCTGAACTTACTTCTTTGTTCTAGCCTAAGATTTAGATTCCTTTCTGAAATTACTTCTTTATTTTAGCCTAATGTCAGATTCCTGCCTGAAGTCCAATTCCTTGTCCTTGGCCAATGTCATATTCCTGCCAAGCAGCCCATTTCCTTGTCCTTGGCACATGTCACATCCTTGCCAAGCAGCCCCAAAAGCTCTCTGACTCTCCCCCTTTTTAATTTCATAAGCAAGGCTGAGCTTGTCTTAGGTCATTCTGACAAGAATGCCTTCCCTACCTGTCATGGAATATGCATTATCAAAAACAATGCACTAGTGTGTTAGGTTGGTAAGAATCTGTGCAGTATCTTACCCAT
This sequence comes from Rhabdomys dilectus, assembly GCA_019844195.1. Classification (NCBI taxonomy): domain Eukaryota; kingdom Metazoa; phylum Chordata; class Mammalia; order Rodentia; family Muridae; genus Rhabdomys; species Rhabdomys dilectus. The sequence goes on from JADRCG010010237.1 coordinate 1,101,949, forward strand.
CCTTTGTTTGCCAGGCTGTTAATTTAATACCTCTGTCTGGGGGTCCATTTTCAGGTTCAAGTCATGTACTTTGGCTGCCAACATGTTGATGTTGTTAAAGACAAGCTTTAACATGATGGGCAGGAATAAAAGTATTCCCAGGACAAAAAGGGCTAGTATGATCAAGCTATATATGCCATACTTGAAGCTTGACCAAAATAGAACAAGCATCAATTCATTGTTCCAAGTAACTATGTAAATTTAACAGTATATTTAACATATTAGTAAATTTTTTTTTTGTTTTTTGTTTTTTGTTTTTGTTTTTTGCTAAATGATTAACAAAAGAAGCTGTCTTAACTTCTTATGTCAAAGCAATTTTGGAAGCAGTGGTGCTAGTAATTAATGTAATTAAAGCTGTTATACCAGCGATAATCAAGCCCACTACCCTCTTGCTTCTGCTTAAAGCCTGAATCTCTTCTTTCAGTATCTGCAAGCTTTTTTTTTTTTTCAGAATATCAAGGTTCTGTAATATTCAGGGCAATAAAACAAAAGCTGATTGATAGACCTCCATAACTGACATGCCGGATTTCAACACACTAATACAATTAGAAGGTGTACAATCAATGCAACTTATATTAAATACTGTAGAAGAAACAAAAGTAAGTTTAACCTGACAATTAAAAGAGCCTTAATACATGTACTAACACTTGTTTGAAATCCAGATCCTGTCCCAACTTTATCTCCTGCTACCATGACATCATAGAGAACTGCAGCTAACTTCCAAATATGTCTCTAAAAATGTACAGAACTAGCCTTCCAAGTGAAGACTGTTATTTCCAATATTGGATTGATTTCTAGACCAGTCCATGATTGAATCTGAATAACTGGTCACATTTAAGAACAATACAAGAGTCATTATAACTTTTCTTTTAGATTCTCTCTCCAAAGGTCTAAACACTTGAGGCCAGGCCTCTTGTCCCATCTGGAATATAGGCAAGGGAAGGTGGGCCAGAAACATATGTCCAATACAGTTTCCCAGTCACCATTGTCAGGGCACTAAACAAGCTCACAGGTCAGCGTCATTCCTTGTCCTGGCATCAGCATGTCTCACACATCACTCTGGCAGCCACTATGTTTCTTCAGCATTCTGCAGAGAAAACACAAACATGCCCTTTTCCACATATTAAATACCTGATCAGGATCATGTCATACTCCAGTAAGTGGATTCTTCCCTTTCACCTAGGCATAAGTATACCTAGTTGTAGGGAGCCCTAAATACTTAACAGAAAGTTCCTTGGCATCCAATTATTTTTACTTCCAAATAATCTTTCATTGCTATTCTGAGAGTCTATACATATATCCCCATGAAACCAGAGACATTTGCCATCCCATAAAGAAAAACCCACCAAAGCCTTCCAGGCCTAAGTTCTTTTTTTTTTATTGTTTTTTTTTAAATTATAAAATCATAATTTTTACTTTTTAACACAGGGGTTATAAACACAAAAATACAGGATGTGGGGAAGCAGATAACATAGGAGCATAGGTGTTCAGGGGGAGTACAGATATCTTTCAGAACAGGATATGAGCAGGATGAAGATTCAGGGTACAGATCACTATGACTCTGCCTATGATTTATTTGTCCTTATCTAAGTTGGTACTATCTGCCAAAGCTGCCTATTTACAAGGTCTATGACTACTCAGGGTGGTAAATTTCCACAAAAGCTACCTGTTCACAATAGCTTATAGCCATCTGTTTCAGTGTTTTTCCACAGAGTCCCAAGACCTTGTGTTAGCAGGCATGTATGTCAGACCTATTGCTGATTTTAGGCTTATGGCTGATTTTAGGCGTTCAGTGTATAAGCAGGGCTGCCCCTGATATCTCTTCCTTTCTCCAAGTATAGAAAGGCCATGGCAATTCTAGTCTTGCAAAGGCAGGGATAGAGGCCTGACCTCCAGTAATTAAAGAGGATCTTGTAATGGCTCTGATCCTCCTGTCATTGTCCCATTCCAATGTCTTTTTCCTGGAGAAGGGATACTTTTGACATCAACCCCTATGCAGTCAGGCTTGTCCTTCAGGGAACTCAGAAAGACACTTTTAACTTTTATTTATATTCCTTTGCAGTGCTTAGCCTCGCAGCCTAAGCAAGAATTCAGATCACCAGTCAGAGGGGGTTCTGGGTGGCCCTTCTCTGCTTGGTCTAGGGGCAGAAGTTTCTTCTTTTAGGTTGGGTGGAGATGGGACTTGGGAACACCATGGATAGAGTAGCAACCTCATCTTGAGTCTCGTGGTTCTCGATAGCTAACTTATGATAATGTATCTGAATAGATTTTGCTATCAGATTATCTATCTATTGTTTCACAAAGTTAGTCAGCCTATTTAAGGCCCAGGGACCAAAAGAAATAAGCAAAAATAACCCAATTAATGGTCCCAAGATGGAAGGAAGTAGGGTTGACAACCATGGAGAGGTTGAAAACCAATTCTTGTACCAGCTCTCATCTTTCTCTTTCTCTCTCTGTCTTTTCTCAAGACCTTCTCTGACCTTTTTTATACTCTCTTTAATCATCCCTGTTTTGTCTATGTAAAAGCGACATTCTTTTTTAAGGGCTGTACACAGGCATCCAATTTTTTTTTAAAATTAAAATAAAAAGAACATGATTTAAATAATTTTTTTGTGTATGTGGATATACTCCCCCCTTTTTATTTTATGAAGGCATTGTTTTAAAGTTCCATGGGCCCCTTTCACGGTCCCTCATTCTAGAGGACACTTACAGACACTTTATCTTTGACAAAGAAGCAAAAATGTACAACGGAAAAAAAAAAGAAACCATCTTCAATAAATGGTGCTTATCTAACTGACGGTCTTTATGTAGAAAAATGAAAGTAGACCCATATTTGTCACCTTGCACAAAGCCCAAGTCCTCGTGGACCAAGGACCTCAACATAAAACCAAATACACTGAATCTAATAGAAGAGAAAAAGGGAAAGATCTTTAAACTTATTAGCACAGGGAGAAATTTCCTAAACAGAACTCCAGTGATTCATGTTCTAAGGTCAAGAATTGATCAGTGGGACCTCATGAAACTGGAAAGCTTCTGTAAGGCAAAGGTCATAATCAATAAGACAAACCAGCAACCTGCAGATTGAAAAAAAATCTTCAATAACCTCACATCCAATAAAGTGCTAACATCCAAAATACATAAATAATTCAAGAAAGTAACCACTGAAAAACCAAACAACCTAATCAAAACAATGTGGTATAGAACTAAACCAAGAATTCACAACAGGAACCTCAAATGGCTGAAAAACATCTAAAGAAATGTTCAAAGTCCTTGGTAATTAGATAAATGCAAATCAAAACAACCCTAAAATTCCACCTTATACCTATCAGAATGGCTAAGTTCAAAATTTCAGGTGACAGCACATGTTGGCAAGGTAGTGGAGAAAGAGGAACACTCCTCCATTGCTGATAGGATTGCAAACTGGTACAACCACTCTGGAAATCAATCTGGACATTCCTCAGAAAACTACCTGAAGACCCAGCTATACCACTCTTGGGAATATACCCAAAAGATGCCCTACCATGTGTTCCACTATGTTCATAGCAGCCTTATTTGTGATAGCAAGATGCTGGAAACAACCCAGATGTCCCATGACAGAAAAATGGGTACAAAAATGTGGTTCGTTTACACAATGAAATGCTACTGAGCTATTAAAAATGAGGACATCCTGAGTTTTACAGGCAAATGGATGGAACTAAAAAATAACATTCTGGGTGAGGTAAGTCATACCCAAAAGGACATGTATAGTATGTACTCACTAATAAGTATTTGTTGGGCCCCATTTTGACCCTGGTTTGGGCCTCGTGGACAAACCCAAGCCTGGCTCAGGTTTCTGTGGCCTTGTGGGAGAGTCTAAGCCTGGCTTGAGTTTTAGACCTGTCTTAGTGACTTCCGTACAGGTGACTCAACAGGACCTGTTTGGCCCTACCTCTGCTCAGCTATTGCTGATGTAGAGCTTTGCAATTGGCCCTGTCAGTCACCCCATACCTTCCGTCATCTCACCCTACCAAAATTCCTCCTCCCTATGCTCCAAGTTTATATAAACAAGAGGTTGTTACATTAAAGTTGAGTTCCTGCTTCGACAAGATTCCCTGCCCAGTGTGTTTCTTTTGGGCCATTGACACTCACCATCTCACTCAACACAAAGGACCAGGACCTCTCTTCTCTTGTTTGAATCTGCTGGCATGTAGCCGATTATTAACCAAATATTAACCAAAAAAAGTACAGAATACACAAAATACAGTCCACAGTACTCAAAAAGGTCAACAAGCTGAAGAGCCCAAGTGAGGATGCCTCTGTTCTACTTGGGAGTGAGAAAAAAGCAACCACAATTGGGGAGAGAAGGGGAGAGGGAGCTGGGAGGGAAACTGGAGGGGGAAGGAAGTGGGGAACCTGATCTGGCATTGGGTGAGGAAAAAGGACTAAAGTCCTGAGGGCTAGCAAAAAAAATTGGAAACAGGCAATCTTGGGAGGTAGGAGGTTTAGGGAACTCTCCAGAATGCACCAGAGACCTGGGAGGTAAGAGAATCTCAGGACTCAAAGTGAGAGACCTTAGATGAAATGCCCAATAGTAGGGAGAAGGAGCTTATAAAGCCCACCTCCAGCAGAAAGACAGGATATCAAGAGAGGGAGGGGGTTGCCATCCCACAGTCAAAACTCTGACCCATAATTGTTCCTGTCTGAAAGAATTACAGGGATGATAATGGAAAATAAGGAAAATAAGGTCCAGCAAGAGGCTCAAAGTGGGATCCAGCTCAAGGGGAGATTCCAAGGCCTGACATCATTACTGAGGTTATGAAGCGCTCTCAAAAAGGGACCTATTAGAACTGCCCTTCAGAAGATCCAACAAGCAGCTGAAAGAGTCAGATGCAGATATTTGCACTCAACCAATGAACAGTAGCTGCTAATCCCTGTGGTCGAATTAGGGAAAAACTGGAAGAAGCTGAGGAGGAGGACGACCCTGTAGGAGGATCAGCAGTCTCAACTAACATGGATCCTCAAGATCTCTCAATCACCGGATCATCAACCAGGCAGCAAACACCAGCTGATATGAATCTCTCAACACATATAGCAAAGGACTGCCAGGTCTAGGTTCAGTCAGATAAGATGCACCTAACCCTAAAGAGACTGGAGGCCCCAGGAAATTTAGAGGTCTGGGGGGAAGGGGTGTGGGTGGTGGGGACATCCTCATGGAGACAGAGGGATGGGGATGAGATATGGGATATGGAACAGTTGGAGAATGGACTGGGAGCGGAATAAAATCTGGAGTGTAAAAAAAAATAAAGAAAGAAAGAAAAGATTAAATTAAAAAAAGAAATTAGGTGGCAGTTTATTTCTACATATATTTAATAAAATATTTTTAGGTTCTATGCCCTTGTGAGCAATAGGGTTTCTACCAGTTAATGCTGGTTTGGACGCATTGTCATTTTGACCTGTGTCACTGTCAAAAAAGTATTTTGTCAATAAAACATTCTTAAATGCCTTTTTTGTGTATTTTTGAAGACTATCTATCTATCTATCTATCTATCATCTATCTATCTATCTTATATCTTTTATTATTTCTAACTATTTACTATTTGTTGAACTTTTAAAACATCTTACTGTAATTAACTAGACTAGTATTTAACTTGACCATGAGTTTGTCTGACTACTAGCTTGCACATTTAATTACCCTAAACAGTTTGCAATAGCATCTTTCAAGGCCTAGAACTTCACATTACATAGATGCAATACCTTAAACAACAGTTGAAACATATATACATAGTATGTAGTTGCAAAATGTAATTTTAAATCTATATCAATATATAAAGTCCATACCAATGTAAAATGTTTGTGTTGTTGATATTCTTTGCTCTAAAACTAGACTTAGTAATCTACCCTTTTATACTATCATTCCTATACCCTCCATTTTTATTTTCATCCCTATTTCTTCCTTTGTGCAACATTAGGTAGGGGAGAAAATAGAATAGAGGAAAGAAAAAGAAAGAGAAAAAGAAATTATTTTTTTTACTCCCTGCTCAAAATCATAACAATTTGTAACTACCCACCTTAAATGAAGACAAACAGCTATCATCCATTGAATGACCAAAACCAAACAATCAAATAAACAACCCCTCCAAAAACCTGCAAAACTACCCCCCCAAAAAAACCATACACTGTATCTCTCAGGAATGGGGGCATCACTTTCTTAAAATTACTTTCTCCTCCTTGGGGATATCATTTTCTTTGGGGTGCCCAAAGCAAGCTGGGATATTTGTGTTGTAGAAATATTTAATCGCAATCTGGCATTCTCTCACCATTTAGTTTCCAGATACAACACAACACACACACACACACACAAACACACACACACAACACACAAACATACCATTTATTATTTATAATACACCTTAAGGAGCACAAAAGCTGGGCAGATATTTATCCTTTATGATGTTATATTTATTTCCCAGCCAATGATCCCATTAAATAAAAATACACTGGTAGTTCATATGCATTTAGAAATTTATACATTTGTTTTAGGACTCCTAGTTTGTTGGAATAAGTTTTTAAAGTACGACCTTATGATGGTCTGGATTTTACTGGCATATGTTGTAACGGCTCTCTTCACATATATAATTTGATTCATTATTTTTATTTTCCTTATTTCTTTTGCTTAATTTGGGTAAGTTATCAATATTCTTTTTCTCAAGAATCAACTATTCATTTTAACCATTTTATTTGTCTTTGTTTCTATTTCATTGATTTCTTCCCTGACTTTATTTATCTGTTTTTGTTTATTAGTTTGGGTTGGTTTCTTTTTATTTTTTCAGGCTTCAGTAAATCATTAAGTTATTAGTTTGTTATAGCTTAGATTTGTAATACCAATGTTTTGAGTTGTAAGTTTAAACGTACCCCTCAGAAATGCATTCAACTGTAGGTTCTGATGTATTGTGTGTTAATTTTTATTTGAACAGAGATGAATTCTAACCCAATGTACCACTTTCTGTAAATGAATGTCAGAAATGGAAACTTGCTTGCATTTTAAGCAGGCACTCTTAGGCACATGGCCACAGATATTTGTAGTATTTATACTTAAACTCTGTCCAGTTTCTTAATAGAAATGGATTCAAGAAATATTGGAAATAAGAGGTCTGTGGATATTTTACCTGTCTGTTCTAGTGCTAAAGATGCAACAAAATTTTACAGTGGAGGCAAAAGTGCTTTCAGTACTGCATATTGTTGAGGTACAGAAGTATGTTTGTTCTTTTTCATGTGTCAATAAATTCAAATATCTAGAAAGCTTATGATTATTTTATTATCATGTCTATGGTAAAGAGTATTTACTCTTTACAATTATGAAGTTACATTGCAATATTAAATTAATTCACACATAATATTTTTGCATACTTGAAGGAGATAAGAATAACTAGTTTAATTTATGGAAAATAAACTAAAAGAATAGCTAGCTAGTTTAGAAATATGGAAAATATTTCTAAAGACAGTAAATGAGTATCATTTTGCTGAAAATTATTAAGTAGCTCCTCTAAATTTGTTTTGTAAGCTTCAAATTTTAATAACTGTTTTAAAAAACACATTTTCTTATAGTGTTATTGCTGTTCTGATGAGACACCAAGACTAAAAGCAAGTGGAGGGGTTATTTGGCTTACACTTCTCCAGCAGTGTTCATCATCAAAGGAAGTTGAATAGGAATTCAAATAGGGTAGGAACCTGGGGTTAGAAGCTGATGCTGAGGACCTAAAGTTATGCTGTTTACTAGCTTTTTCCTAACCGATTGCTCTGCCTGCATTATTATAGAGCTCAGGACTGCCAGCCCAGGTCTGGAATCACTTGCATCAATTAGTAATTATTAAAATGCCCTACAGCCAGATCTTAGGAATACAGTTTTTTTTTTTTTTTAAATTGAGGTTCCATTTTCTCAGATAACTCTAGCTTGTGTCAAGTTGACTTAAAACTAGCCAGTTGACACATTAGTATTTCCTCTAAGTCCACAAATGTGCCATTATTACAAAATCCACATCAGTGATTATAATATGTATATTTCAAGTGTTTGAAGCGATTTTGTATATGTATCAAATCCTTAAAATATTATGAATTATATGGGAAAGAGTATTTTTCATATTTTTACATTTGGTTCCACTTAAAACAGTGGCTTTCTGAATGAATTACACAGTTTTTTTTTACTTTAAAAATTTATAAAAGAATTTACAAGTTGGGAACACAGCATTTAACATTTGACTTTATTACTTTGTATGAATAAGTTAGCAAAATAGGAGAAGGCCTGCATCAATAATATCTTGAACACATTTTCTTACTTCTTTGATTTCCTCATTGCACCCTTCTTGCTATACCCCCTTTTTGTATCACAATGATCTTAGTTAGTTTCTCTATTACCCAAGAAGCAAATATCTGCCAGTGATATTTCATGTGACAAAACCAAAACAGAACAAAACAAAACAAACTGACATGAAAGTTCACAAATGAAGGAAGATTCTTATACTAGAGTTACAAGGAAATAAAATGCATACAGATTGATCTCAATAGGAAAAAAAAATACTTCAATCTCTAATGCACAGTCTATGATCTGTAAAGAGATGCCACAAATGCAAACATGATCCCAGACTTCTTAACCTAAGAACTATAACAATTTACACACAATTTCTGTTCTTTTACATAAAATAGACCTAATGTGCCACATATAAAATAGGGAAGACAAGTAGAAAACTTGATGATAGATGATAGATAGATAGATAGATAGATAGATAGATAGATAGATAGATAGATGATAGATACTGATCTATAAAGCAGAGTTCTTGAGCTCAGGCTTGGAAATCAGCAGCACACTTCATAATTGTTAATGTTGTAGATAATGCTTTATCATCATCCTCATTTTCATAATCACATTACAATTATTATATACTTTTTAGGAATGAACTTATTGAGAGATATTTTGTTTCCCTATATGAAATGTTTATAGACATGTACTCAGCAATAGGTTAAAGTATACTTTGAATAAGATTCCTAGGATGCCCACATCAACCACTACCAAAAACTTAACGAGTCCTATACCTTAAATTTCACATATGATAAGCCTATCCTTCTATTCAGTGCTCAGTGTTAGTCTTGATGATGAAGAAACAATGCTTCTGAAATTTTACATCCTCACCTCCCTGGGTACTGATTGATTTTCATTGTGTCTCTCATGGCAAAAAATCAAGAAATACAGTTCAAGTGCACATATACTGAACTATGCTGACCAAACTCTTAAGACTCCTTCTTATGACTGACATGAAAAGATAGGAGCACTAAAAAAATGAAAAAAGAAGGAGACAAACTGTGGAATGGAGCCCAGTATAATTAGACAAGTTCAATTTTGGTGTTGAAGACACTGGATGATTACTCTGAGTAATATTTGAAGTTCAATGTATAGTGCTTAAAATAGTCAACCGAGTTTATATATTGTAGTTGATTGAGGAGACAGAAAAAAAAAGATGTGAAGAAGAAGGACCATATGAAAGAAATAGAGGAGGATAAATGAATAAACAAATGTCCACAAAAGTGGTGGGATCCTTTCTCTACTCAGAAATAAACTTAATATTATAATTATATAAATTATGTTAATTTTTTTGATTTCTCTTCAGTTTCAACTGTTTTTATAGTGTAAAGTGTTCATAGGAAAAACAGAAAAAATGGCTGTGACAATTTCCAGAGTTTGGTCACATTTATAATTTTTAGCAACCTTCACTGTCATTTAACCCATAAATTTAGTTGACCTTTAAACTGGATTTTTGGGGAAATTTAAAAACAAATGAATTCAATTGGGTGTGTGGCACACACCTTAATTGTAGCACTCAAGAGCCAGAGGCAGATACAGAAGTTCTAGTTCAGCCTGTCTTATATAGAGAGAAATCTTGCTTCAAAATTAAGTAGACAAACAAACAAACAAGTTCTTCTATTGTCACTCTAGTAAAACACCATTGTGTTGTGGATAAATAAAAATAAATTGAATTTATCAAACTTTAGAAAAATCATGGAACCATTGAGGCAGTACACATAATTCTAAGTAATTAATTCTTGAAACTTTCTTCCAACATATAAAGTTGATTCCATGGGACCTGTGATTAAACAGTACAAAAATGGAGCCTTTTTAGGGAATCACTAATGTCCTTATTCCTCAGACTGTAGATGAAAGGATTTAGCATGGGGGTAACCACAGTGTACATTAATGAGGCCAACACATTGTTTCCAGAAGAATGAGACACAAGCGAGCCAAAATACTCTCCAATCCCTGTTCCATAAAATAAGCATACCACTGCCAGGTGAGAGCCGCAGGTAGAGAAAGTTTTATACCTCCCACTTGAAGAGGAGATTTTCAGAATAGAAGAAATGATTTTAAAGTATGACATAAGGATTCCTGATAAGGGAAAAACACCAAATACGACACCAATAACATACATGAGAATGTTATTATTGAATGTGTTGTTATTTAGCCTAAATTTAGAAGTTGAGAAGGGTGACAGAAGAAATTAGCAATTGACACATCTTTGAAACACTTAAGTTGTAAAGCAATCAAATTGTGAATCAGGGATTCAAAAAGGCTAGCTAAAAAAGATATTAAAACTAAGATGCCACAGCGACAAGGATTCATAATTATTGCATAGTGCAGTGGGTGACAGATAGCCACAAACCTGTCATATGCCATTACAGCTAGAAGCATACTATCCATACATGCAAAAATGATAAAAAAAAAGACATCTGAGTCAGGCAGCCCACATAGGATATGGCTGGACTGTGGATTTGAAGCTCTACAACCATGTTTGGGACTGTTGTAGAAATGAAGCCAATGTCAGCCAAGGATAGAATGGAGAGGAATAAGTACATAGGAGTGTGGAGGTGAGAGAATGAGCTGACAGTCAGGATGATGAGCAGGTTCCCAAGGACTGATATCAGGTACATGGATAGGAACAACCCACATAGAATGGGCTGCAGTTCTGGATCATCCGACATTCTCAGAAGATAAAATTGTGAAACATGTGTTATGTTTTTCATTTTTATTGTCATCATTACCCTTTTAGAAGAAAAGAAATAATTGCAAAATAAATAAGTTAAATATAAAATCACTCTGAATTCTGAACAATTTGAATGCAAATACTGTCATTTAAGGTCTTTCATAAATACAGAGGTATCTGTGGTATCCACAAAGGCAATTTTTGAAGTATTTCATTACTGTTTTGTGTGTTATTCACTTCCTTAGGTACACAAATACAGAACTTGGTTAGAATAATACATACATACATACATATATATAATATATATATATGTATATTATATATATATTATATATATATCCCCACATATATCTCAAGAGTTGGAAGCACTATATGAACACTAAATTATTTGATACAGTCATATCATCAGTTTATGCTTGTAAAATCCATGCCTAGGAGATTGAGGCAGAGGAAAATCTAGAAGGTCTATTATTTTAGAAATGAAGGAGGACATATTGAGAGGGGAGATAAGCAGAAAAACGTGTTAGGGAATGAAGATTGTCAAAGTTCATGCTATGTTTAAAACATAATTATTAAATCCAATATAGTGGGCAACAAATATACTATAACAAAATTTTAAATTGATATCTATTTATCATAATACCAGAAACAGTTTGGGACAGTATGGTTATACAGAATGTGATTTTTTTTTCTAAAAATTTAAGCTTATAATTTATACTTTTAAACATGTAGTGTGCCAGTTACCCCCAGGAATTAAGCATTATTTTAACTTACCTCTTAGGTGGATTATTTTTAAATTATTTAATATGTACCTTATAGCTTTGGCTTTGATAATTTTCAATTTTTCATAAAAGTGGTTTAATAGTTGAAGGTAATTATATGATATCTGTGACAATAAATGTTGCATTGATATTCACCATTCTTGGTTAATTAAAAATGTATATTATATGACATACCTTTGGAAATTAAAAAAACTTATATAGGTTTATTTGTGTCAAAAAAGATAATATACCACTCATTTTTTAAAAACTCAATCCCATGTTTTGTGTTAGCACTGTCATATTTTTCTGACTCTAAGACCTGTGATCGATATTTAAAATCCTTAGAATAAAGGAAAGCCACCAAATGAAAGTTCAAACCTTCTTATTTCTAACTAACATATTTCATGCACACCTTAACTGATGTGTAGAGGATTGCCTACCTTCCTCTTCATCTGCATTAAAGAAAACAGAGCTGATTATTTTGTCAAGGCATAGTGTGTGGATGTGAAAAAGTAAACAACATAAAATACGTGAACTAATTTAACTCCCATGAAAGAACATGTGCAAAAGATAAATAAATAAATGGTAATTTAAAGTACTTACAAATATTGTCAGTTTCTTCATGTGCAAGATACACATTATTAATTACTAATTTGTAATATATATATATATATATATGTTTTTAATATATTTTAGGAAAATGACAAGTAGTACTCAGTCTCATTAATAAATATATTTAACTGGATTTTTTTGCACATCCACATATCCAAAATACTGATACCATTGATTCAAATTTCAGAAGTCATATTTTAGGCCTTCAAAATGTGTTAGTTCAGGTGCACATATTACTGTGAGTTTGAGTATTTATGTCAATATGATGTGCTATAACTACTGGTACTAACGATAAACACAGTTTATGAAACATTTTCTTAATGTCAGAAAATATGAAAGACTATTTTTCACTATGATCATGTATAAATACAAGAATTTAAAATCTGGACATTCCTTTATCGGCTACTAATTTTGATATACCCATGTAACATAGAGCCAGAGTTGGTGGAAACTATATTGAATAAGATGTCTGATGCCTCAGTTAAAGTGACAAAGATCTTATAATAAAATAGATTCTATCAGATTATTTCCTACTACCTACCCAAATTGTCAGGTTTGAAAGCTTGTGTAATAATCCTTTTCATATCTATCATCTCTCAGCACTTTCTCAGTCAAGCTACTTTCCTTCTGTGTCATGAAGAAACAATACAGATTCAAACACTATCATTCCTACTATCAGATGAAGGCTATTTTCTGTTCTCAGGATATATATACATATATATACATATATATATATATATATATATATATATATATATAT
>JADRCG010010237.1:1115136-1194326 GCA_019844195.1 Rhabdomys dilectus
ATATATATATATATATATATATATATATATATATATTCAGAAGCTTGTACATATTGGTTATTAATAATTCAGTGGCCTTGGAAGTTCAGTGCAGGAGCACATAATTACACAAATGGGATGAGATTGTACTAGTCCCCACAGAATTCATTTTAATTGTAGAAGAACAAGAGAAAGTGAATATCCACAGCATGACTGTGGACTCTCTGTATATAGGTTAAACTACTGTGTATAAACTCCTTTTTGTGGTTCCATGTTCATTAAAATTCTACTTTTAATAAAATGAACTACTTTCATTTTATTAATGGTCAGGAATTTGGTACAAATCTGTGATTTAGCAATTTATACTACAAAGAAAAAGATTTCCTAATTCTAGGCCAGACTAGGTAGAATAGTTATGTCCAATCAAATGCCATTTATATATGGAGACAAAATACCTTAAAGTGCTTATTATTATAAACATATGGATACACTTTGATAATATCAAATTAACTCACATTGTTGTGAAAGAATCAACATGATACATCTGAAACTTTTTATTTTCTCCACACAGAAAGAAATACTAACAAAGTAATTTTCATATTGCTGTTACATATTTGAAGTGATTATGAAAAAATTCAAGTTATAAATCTAATGTGTTAAAAGGTAGGACTTATTAGCTTACACTTGTGCTCCAACCATATTTATTCAAATTATATTGAAAATAATGTTTCATGTTTTGAGGTGACACTGTGCTAGCAGAGAGTCTACTCAGGACCCTTTTGACAATTATTTTATCAAGTCATAGGTAAAGATATTCAGACTGTCATTTATAAACTCACCATCTTCATAGCTAGAATTATGTTAATTATTGTTGGATTGGTTTGTAAAACTACATGATTTCATGATAATAATGCAACAGATCTTCTACTGAGCCTTCCTATAGCCAACACATAACTACTGAATCAAGCTTTATTTATACTTATTTATAAACTGATATAGTTTATATACTTATTTATCTAGGATAGTGAACCTCTGGGCTACATTTCTAAATTCTATGGGATTCCAAGTAGACTAGAAGTATACAAGGAGGGATTCATGGCTCCAGAGACATAGGTAGCAGAGGATGCCCTTGTCTGACATCAACTGGATGGAAAGTCTTTGGTCATGTTGATGTTTAATACCAAGCATAGGGGGATACTGGAGCAATGGAATATTCAGGGATTTCTGTGGTAGGAGAACTGGGTTCTGATGTTGCCAAATATTGGTTTCTGTTGCTTATGTTCCTGCACTTGCCTCTTGCCATCTGATTATCTCTGATGTTAACTGGCCTTGCTGTTTCTGACTGGAGCCTGTCCCTCCTGTTAGCCTGTAAACCTGTGATTCTGAATGTATCAGAACCCCTGGGGGTTTGAGCTGCTACTGGGGTTTAGGCTGAGTGAGTTGGAATCCAGAGCAGAGACTCTGATGCAGGTACAGGTCCAAGCAGGAAGGAGCATGAGTTTCTGGCTGTGCAGTGTATCTGCATCCTGGGGCCTGAGAGTCTCTGTTCCACCAGGTATTGGGGTAGAATTTGGGGTCTCACTTGTGATCCTGGATGTGTCAGAATACCTGGGGAGTCAAGCTGCAACTGGAGTGTGGGCTGAGTTTGTTGGGATCCAGAGCAGAGGTTCTGCTCCCAGCACAGATCCAAACCAGAAGGAGTGCAGGTCTCTGGCTCGGCCATAAAAATCTTTAAAAAAAAAAATTGAACCTTCTCTTGGTGAATTTTTCCTTTGGTCGGTACACAATCTTCTTCTCGCTCCTTAGAGAAAGCCACAGTGCAACTGGTGCTGTGACAATTTTATTGAGAGCAATTAGAATTTTTATACTTTTATCAGAAAGTGAATATAATAACAGTTCTTAGGATCAATAAAATTGCAGTTACCAGAACACAATTACAATTTCAATCTATACAGGGCACATGAGATTAATGTCTAAGACCAATTGTTCCATGTTTTCATTTTCCAAAGTTTTCATATTTCCTGAACTTCCAAGGGAGCATTCAAAGAAACATAAAGAGGCCCGATTGCTTCAGTGCCTGAAGAACTGAAAAGCACATGTGCCCCAGGAGCCATGGACTCTAATTTGAAATCCCTATGGAATATGCTTCTCAGAGCAGCTAAACCAGGCCAGTTACATGGTTCCCTAAAATTCTGTATCTCTTCTGATTAATTCTTATTTTAAGTCTATTTTGTTAAATATTAGAATATCTACATTTTGCTTTTCTGTGTTTATTTGCTTGGAAAATCTTTTCCAACCATTTATTCTGAGGTAATGTCTGTCTTTGTTTTCTTTCATCTATGCAGTAGAAGAATGGATCCTGTTTTTATATCTATTCTGTCAGCCTGTTTCTTTTTATTAGGGAATTGGGTTCATTGATACTGAAAGATATTAATGACCAATGATTGCTATTTCCTGATATTTTGTTCTTGGTGGTGGTGGTAGTGGTAATGGTAGTGGTGGCGGTGGTGCTGGTGGTGCTGGTGGTGCTGGTGGTGCTGGTGGTGCTGGTTGTGGTGTGTGTGTGTGTGTGTGTGTGTGTGTGTGTGTTTCCCTACTTTTGGTTTTGCTGATATGAAATTATTTATTGTCTATGCTTTCATGGATGTAGCTAACTTTATTGAGTTGGAATTTTCCTTCTAGTACCTTCTGTAGGGTTGAATTTGTGAATGGATATTGTTTCAATTTGACTTTGTCATGAAATACCTTGTTTTTTTCTTCTATGATTATTGAAAACTTTGCTGCATATAGTATTTTGGGCCGGCATCTGTGATCTCTTAGAAACTGTAAGACATTTGCTTAGACCCTTCTGGTTTCTGATAGGTCTGCCTTCATATGTCACTTAGCCTTTTTTCCTTGCAACTTTTAATATTCTTTCTTTTTTTTCTGTATATTTAGTGTTTTTATTATTATGTGTCACAGGAACTTTCTTTTCTGATCCAATTTATTTGGTAGTCTGAAGCTTCTTGTATCTTTACAGATATGTTCTTCTTAGGAAAATTATCTTGTATGTTTTCATTATATATTTTTACCGATTTTTTGAGCTTGGAGTCTTTGTCTGTTCCTATTCATTGTCATAGTGTCCTAGATTTTATGGATGTTTTGGGTTAGGAATTTTTTAGATTCAGCATTTTTTTTTGACCAATGAATCAGTTTCTTCATTCATGTCTTCAATGCCTAAGATTCATTCTTTGATCTCTTGTATTCTTTTCATGTCTGCAGATCATGGTCACTTACCTGGATTTTACATTTCCAGAGTTCCCTCAGTTTGTGCTTTCTTTATTGCTTCTAATTCCATTTTCAGGTCTTGAACAGTTTCCTTCTTCTAGCTTGTCTGGTTGGTTTGTTGGTTGGTTGGTTGTTTTTTTTTTTTTAGGTTTCTGACATTATTTAAGAGATTTATTGATTTCTTATATTTTTTGTTTATCTTCTCTAGTTCTTCAAGAATTATTTTAATCATTTTCTCCTTAAGGACTTTTATCACATTCATAAAGTTGATTTTAAAGTTATTTTCTTGTGCTTCAGCTGTGTTTGACTATTCAGGTCTTGCTGTTGTAGAATAGCTGGCCTCTTGAGGTGCCGTATCTCCTTGACTTTTGTTAATTTTATTCTTACACTGATATTTAGTTGTCTGTATTTGGCATGATTATAGATCTAAGAGCTGATTTCTGAGTTTACCTTTGTTGGATGAATATTTTATTTCTTGTTTTTTTTGTTTCCATTTTGGCATTCTGGTCCTTGTGGCCTGAATTTCTTATACATAGCATGACCTCTGATGGAGTAGGTAGTTTCTGTCCAAGTTGGGGCTATACTTCTGGAGGCTAGGTTGGCCTTTGCTGCAGCAGTCACTGAATGAGTTGGGTGGGATAATGTGATGAGGAGGAGAGTGGGGATTGTGTTTTCTTTATTGCTTCAATTTTCATTTTCAGGTCTAAAATAGTTTCCTTCACCTATTTTGTTAATTTGGTTGGTTTGTTTATTTGGTTGCTTGGTTGCTTTTCTTGGTTGTTTGTATTTTCTTGGATTTTTGACACTGAATGAATAAAGGAGGTCCACTGTCGGGCCTTCTATCTGTAGTTCTGACAGCAGATGTAGTATCTGGTCCAGCAGAGACTATCTGCCTGATTTCACCTATTTACCTTTCTGGCTTGCTTGGCCTGCAGTGTTCATCAAGCTGCTGTGGCCCATACAAGTTCTTCTGACTGGCATGTATTGCGTCTCTTCTTCTGACTGGTATGGCCTACTCCTGGGCAACAGAAGTCTGCTGAGTTGGAGACCAGCATACAATAGCTAGAGGGGACAGCAGTGGAGCAGGATGGGGGACAAGGGAGTAGGTCTTTGGGAACCAAATCCTGAGAGTGGGGCACTTCCTTAGGGAGGTGGGAGGCAAGTGGGTCACTCACCTGTTCTTCTGACTGGCATGATCTAAACCTAGCAAGCAGAAGTTTCTTCAATTTGGGGCTGGGGAAAAGCAGTGGGTGGAAACTGTGCTAGGATTGGAATGGAAGCAGGGCTATGAAATGGATCTTTGGGAACAGAATCCAAAATCTAAGGAGTCAGGGAGTTCCAGAGGCAGATGGGTCAGGAACCTCTTCTTTGGGCTGACATAGCTTCCTCCTGGGCAGTGAAAGTCCTCTCAAGTTGGAGTTGGGCATGCAAAAGCAGGAAAGTATGACTGGGGTATATTTGAGTACTTTTAAAGCTCCTTTGAGTTTCTTTTTCAAAATTGTGTGTGTAAATAATGAGTATTTTTTTCTGAAATAATCAGACAGTGATTTAATGTGAAATTTAATTACATACCTCTTCAGTTCTTATAATTCTAGTTGTATTTATTTGAGTGAACAAATCTATGCACAAAAAGTTTTTTCACAGTAAGAGTATTCTTGTAAGTATATACACATCAATGGTAAATTCGGCATTTATAAATACTTGTTATAAGTACAAGGACAGCTGGATATAGTCAATCACACCTACATGACCTTACATTTTGGTATACATTTGGGACATAGTGCACTAAATAAGAGTAATGGTGCTAAAAGGAAAGTTCATAGTACTAAGATGGGGTGATGCATCTCAGTTCTCTTCACAGGGTCTAAGGATCCCACTTGATTGTCCGGCTGGACTGGACAAGTGGTGCCTAATGTGAGGCTCTACAGCCCCTGGAGGGGACCACAAACTACCTTCGAGTGGCAGCAAAGCCAGCATTCAGGACTCTGGGAGTTCCCCGATGCTTAGATGGGCATCAGGTGGTGTATTATATAGACATGGGTCAGAATATTTCTCAGCAAGATTTATTCATTTCAGGGCTTAAGGATTCCCTCAAGACTTGGGGAGCCAGAGTTGAAGAGAAAGACTTAAAGGAATTTTTTGATTTTCTGGTTTACCTTTGTCCCTGGTTTCCCCAAGAAGGAACCATTAATCAGAAGAAGTGGAAGAGAGTCGGTGATTGTTTACAAGATTATTATAAAACTTTTGGTTCAGAAAAGGTCTCTGTTACAGCTTTTAGTTACTGGAATCTCATTCATGACCTATTAAAGACTCACAATAATTGGCCTAATGTTCAAAATATCATTGAAGAGGGAGAGAGGGACCTATGTCAGAGTTTGCACCCTTCCTCTGAATCCCCTTGTTCGCCACCACCCTCTCCAAATTCCTGTCCTGAGGGCTTCCCATTTGTAGAAATTTCTCGAAAGGCACCTTCAACTTTGCCCACTAAAACCATTAAAGCCACCTCTCTTTATCCCTCTTTGATTGATCTTAGGATGTAGGTGGAGAGGAGCCCCTCAATCTGGGAGATATAGCCGCCCTTGACGAGGAGGCTGCTCGATATCACAATCTGGACTGCCCCCCTCTCGAGAAAACTCTTTCAACCTCTAAAAACCCTGAGCCACTCTCTAATCAACTCCTTTCCCCTTTCTATCCCCTGCTGCCCTATCTGTCTTCTCCTCTTGATCAAGTTTTTCTAACAACCCCCCACCCCCTGCAGGCACGTGCCACAGCTACTGCTAATTTGAGTGTCTTCACAGACTTGGTCCATAATTGCCAGGAACAACTTTCACTTTTAAAAACTCTTCGTGACCTGGATAAACAACTAGCAGATCTTCCCTTCCCCCAGGCCAACAACATTCCTTTCATGTTGAGCTTCAGACCCTTAAGAAAACTAAAAAGGCCCCTCACACCACACTCCCTTTTCTGCTTTCACTTCACAGCAGTGCATCTGTTCCCCAAGACACAGGTGATGAGCCATCTTCTAGTGAGGCTTGCCCTCGAGATCCTAACCCTGATGAGACTATTAGTGAGGATGAAGATGACAGGGCCTCTGTGGCCACAGCTGCCCCCGAGAGGCCGACCCCATACTGAGATACCCTTGTGTATATTCCTCTTAATTTGTCAATTCTGGAAAAACTTAAATCAACTACCTCTAAGTATGATCCAATGGCCCCTTCTACCTTAGCCTTACTGGAGGCCTCTACTGAGGCTTGGTTAACTCCAAATGATATTTTTCAGCTGGCTCATGGTGCTCTAGAGGGAGGAGATTATGTATTATGGAAGGCTGAATTTCAAGAAGTGGCTTGTAACCTGGCCCTTCTCAATGCCCAAAACCCTGATACCCGTGATTGGACAGCTGCCAAACTTATGGGCAAACCACCTTGCAATACACCCAATGCTCAGAGATGTTAAATACATGGTGTCTTGGCTCAGGCTCGCCAACCGGCAGTGGGAGCTTGGAGGAAACTCCCACCTAAGAATACTGCTTCGGAAGCATTGACTAAGATCAGACAGGGTTCTGAGGAACCTTATAATAGTTTTGTTAGCCACTTGGAGGAGACAACTCATCATCTCCTCGAGCCTCAGGAAGACAATAGCTGCTTTATTAAACAACTTGCCTTTGAAAATGCTATCCCAGCTTGCCAGGATGCCTTGAGATATCATTTCAAGGTTACCCTTTCTGATTACGTCTTTGTTTGGGGATAGGGTCCAGTCATATGATAGGACTGGCTATCAGGGCTACCCTCCAGAGGGCAGACATGCAAGGGCAGCCTAATAGGACATGCTTCAACTGCGGCCAGCCTGGCCACTTTTCTAGGGAGTTTCCTCATCCCAGACCAGCTGTGACCCCTAGGCCCCTGCCATCTGTCCCTTCATCTGGCATTCCTCTTACTAACCGTCTATAGCCTGCTACCAGTTGTCCCAGATGTAAGCCACTGGGCTAATGAGTGCCATTCTTACACCGACCTGCAGGGCAACCTACTTTCCTCCCGTGAGTCAGGAAACTTGTATGGGGGCATTCTTCAGCCCCCAACTCTCAGATGAGTCCCAGGGGCAATTGAGTTCATCCCTGCCTTCACCCCCGGGTACATTATAGCACATGGGGGACAGAGACCCCTTATTCCTCCTTGTCTATTCAAAATCTATTTCAGATCTCTGGTGAGCCACAAAAAATAGCCTCAGATTGGATCTCTGTTCCACCACCAATACAATATTTTAGTATTCAGAAACAGCTGGTGGCAGAACACATAGTCCCTTCCAATTCCCCTTGGAATACCCCTATCTTTGTTATCAAGAAAAAGTCAGGTAAATGACTACCGCTGCAAGATATTTGCGCTGTTAATAAAGTCATGGCGATTATGGGGCCCCTGCAACCAGGCCTCTCCACTCCTTCAGCCATCCCCTAGGGTTTTTACAAAGTTATTATTGACCTTAAAGATTGCATTTTTATCATTCCTTTATACCCTGATGACTGTGCCCATTTTGTTTTCAGCCTACCACAGCTTAATTTTCAGGCCCCCAAACCTCACTACCATTGATGTGTCCTCCCAAAGGGGATGGTCAATAGCCCCACATTGGCCCAAAAGTTTGTGGGACAAGTTATACAACCTGTAGAGATGCTTGGCCAGATGTATATATCCTCCACTACAGAGATGATATCCTACTGGCAGCTGACTGCCAAACTCATCTTTTAACTTGCTTCCAACAATTACAATGTGCCCTTTCAACAGCAAATCTTAAGGTGGCTCTAGAAAAAATACAGCTCTCTGAACCCTTTAGTTATCAGGGATGTGAGCTCCTCTCTGACAGAATATTCCTTCTTAGACTGGAGCTCCAAACCTCATCCCTCAAGACCTCACATGACTTCCAAAGGCTTCTGGGTAATCTTCAGTTTTTATGTCCCCATCTTAAGATTTCCCCTGATACAATGTTCCATCTTTATGATCTACTCAAAGGAGATTCACATCCTTTATCTCCCTTAGAGCTCACCCTCCAGGCACACTCCTCACTTCAAAAAATAGAAAATGCCATAAATTCCAGGACTTCTGCCCAAATTCATGATAAGCTCCCCTGTTTTTTGTTGTTTGTGCTACTCCTCACTCCCCTCTTGGAGCTTTTTGGTAGAGCCCTGTTATCCCCCATTCCAAGATAGGGTTCCTCCTTTTTTGAGTCTCTCTCCCCTCTTCCCCCACCAAAGTTCTTGCTACCTATTTCTCCCTGATCCCTCAATTGGTCTCCAGGGGACGCAAACTCTCCCACATGTACTTTGCTAAGGACCCTGATTCTATCATTGTTCCTTTTACTGCTGAACAGGTTGACTGGCTTTTCCAGTCCTCAGATGCTTGGGGCATTGCTTTTGCTCAATTTTCAGCCATTATCGATAATCATTACCCCGTGGATCACTTACTCCAATTCTCTCATATCCATCCCTTTGCTTTTCCAAAAAAAAAAAAAAAAAAGACCTCATTAGAGCCACTTAAACAGATACAACTTGTCTTTACTGATGGTTCTGCCAATGGTATTGATGCCTATGTTGTAGATAATGAACCTCATACCTTCCAGACCCCTTATTTTTCTGCCCAACTCATTGAATTATATACCATATTACAAGTTTTTATGCTTTTTCCATAAGGCTCTCAACATTTACACAGATAGTTCTTATGTTGCCCACTCCTTACGTCTCCTTGAGATTGTCCTCTACATTAAAGTTTCCTCAGGAGCTTCTCCCCCATTTCTACAAATACAGACCCTGATTCATTCTCGCATGCTCCCCTTCTTTGTTGGCCACCTTTGTGCTTGTTCTGGCCTCCCTGGACCACTTTCTGAGGGAAATACCCTTGCTGATCTGGCTACCAGGAACCATATTTGCCTCGCCTCTTGTCCTGATTCTCTTGAGCTTGCAAGATAGGCTCACTTCCTCCATCAACTCAATGCATATTCTCTTCACCTACTCTTTAAGATCACCCATGAACAGGCTCGAGCTATTGTTAAGACCTGCCAGGCTTGTATTCCTTTTCACCCAGTCGCACATTTGGGCATCAATTCCAGAGGCCTGCTCCCAAATGACCTATAGCAGATAGATGTGACACACATACCTAGTTTTGGTAAGCTCAAGTATGTTCATGTGTCTCTATTGACACCTACAGTGGCTTCATTTATGCCTCCCCTCTTGCTGGAGAGGCTTCCAAACATGCTATTTTTCATGTTATAAATTGTTTAGCAGTCATGGGTTGACCTAAGATCATAAAAACAGATAATGGCCCTGGCTACACAGGATCTACCTTTAAAACCTTCTGTGCCACACTTGGCATTAAACACATTACTGGTATCCCCTATAATCCACAAGGTCAAGAGCCCATCAGACTCTTAAAGCCACAATCATTAAGTTTGGTCATTCCTCCCCTATCCTACTCTCTGCATCTACCCCCTCTTAATTGCCTCTCACATGCCCTCTTCATCCTCAATTTTTTCATGCTTGACAGTGGGGACTGCTCTGTAGCTGATCGATTTTGGCATGCCAACACTAAGGAGACTCCTGCCACGGTGATGTGGAAAGACCCACTTACAAATAAATGGAATGGATCTGAACCTGTCCTCATTTGGGGATGAGGTTCTGTTTGCATTTATGATCAGGATAATGAAGGCCCTAGATGGCTTCCAGAATGTTTGGTTAAGCAAATTGATTCACTTCCTCCTAGCCAGAAGCCTAAAGCCCCAGCTGAGGATGCTCTCCCTTGTACTTCTTCCACAGAAAATGCTCCGCTCAAGAATGATGATCCTACCGCTAATGGTGATCCTGTTTCTGACCAGCTCACCCATCAAACTGGCATGGCCATTGACTAACATCAATCATCCATTTGCAGCAAACTCCTCAAAGAAATTCCACATAAAAATTCCCCTGTTGCCATAGGACCTGATCCAGTCTTGGTCCCTCACCAACCTGCCCCACCTTCCAACTCTCAACCTCCTCCTCCTCCTCCTCCTCCTCCTCCTCCTCCTCCTCCTCCTCCCAGGATCATGCCACACCAGAGTCGATTCTCTTGTTAACAACAGTTTTTCATCATTCTTCTTCACACCTTGTCTTTTCCCTGATAGAACAGACATTTGCTGTCATCAATGATTCTCACCCAAAGCTCATGCAAGAGTGCTGGCTTTGCTACCATTCTTTCCTCCTTTCTATGAAGGAACTGCTATCCTTCATAATAATTTTACTTTTTCCACAGAACATAGTTCCTGCCATTGACAACATTCCTCCTTTGAAGGACTTTCTTTGGAGATGGTCTTGGGATCTGGTACCTGCATCACTCCTCCCGGGACAAATGGCCTCCTACCTTTGCTTGCTTATGTAATCAGACTCAAACCTCTTTTTACTTTACAGGAAACTTTTACCTTATCCCTCTTGAGGATTCATGGTGGGCCTGCTCCTCTGAACTTACTCCATGCATATACCTTACTACCTTTAGGGCTTCAAAGGATTTTTTTGTACAGGTTCTTCCCTGTCGGGCCTGACATAAGGTCTAATTTCCATTCCACCTTCACCCTTCAGTCACATACACAGGTGGTCATGATAAACAGGCCTCAGGCCCTAGAGAGATTTACATACTAATGAGGTACCTGAAGACCAGAGGGTGGAGCCAATTAAGCATTTTTCCCCATCCCCTACCCCCTCTTCCCCTCCCTATTTAACTTAGGTCCATCCTGGGTTTTGTGCGCCGCACATCCAGATCCATCCATCATCTGCCATGTCAATAAACCAGTTTTGGAAACCCAAGAACTTCCTCGTGTGTTGGGGTCAAGCTGTGAGAAACCATGGAGAAACCTTTAATGAGCAGCTGAGCCTAACTTCCAGCTGGAGTAACCCAGAGCTTTCTCAGCCAAATACACACAGCACACAGCGTGGTGTGAGAGACCCTGCAGTTCTCCAGCCATTTTTTACCTACACTCTCCGGGTTAGCCTATTACTCCTCAGATGACTTTTTCCATTTATGGAACCAAGAGGAGCGCCTTTCCTGGACCTCACCCTCAAGACACGATCAAGTTCTCCTCTGACAAAAGCAAGAGCCCATCATTGCAGTGACTGTTGCAATCATCTTAGGGCTTCGGGTAGTGGGTGCTGGGACTGGAATTTCTTTCCTTGTCCTCTCCAACCTCTACTACTCTGAGCTTAGTGCCACCATTGATCAAGATGTTAGAGAGCTACAGTATAACATCAAAGTCCTTAGTGAGTCACTTTCCTCTTAAGTTAAAGTTGTCCTCCAGAATAGATGAGGCCTAGATCTCTTACTCCTCCAACAGGGAGGACTCTGTGCTGCTTTAAAGGAAGAGTGCTGCTTCTTTGCAGATAAGGCAGGGGTGGTAAAAGATAGCATGTGCAGAGTTTGAGAGGGCTTAGAGAAAAGATAGAGAGAGAGAAAAAAGTGAGAACTGGTATAAGAACTGGTTCTCTACCTTACCTTGGCTTTCTATCTTGCTCCCTTCTATCCTTGGTCCTCTCATTGGCCTTCTCTTGCTCATTTCTTTTGGCCCCTGGGTCTTCTCTTGCCTTACTACTCTCATAAAGACCTAGGTAGATAACATGGCAGCCAAGCCACTCCAGGTCCATTGCCTAAACTTGGCAGACATGGATTCTGGTGATGAACCCACTCCAGAAGTTGTCAAGTGCCAGTCCCAAAGTGGTGCTTCAAAGTTCAACCCCCCCAAAATTTTCTAGAGCAGCTGCCTTTGTGGGAAGCCCTAAAGGTGCCACTGATACCATTGATCCTCCTCTCTAAAGGGGAATGCTGGAGGGTGCGAGACAAAGTACTGCAGGAATACTTTTTTCTTTGTGCTCAAAGATGGGATTCTGAGAAGCATGCCTGATTGCATATGGGTTGGCATAGGCTATTCTTCCTGTCCCCTTGAAAAAATGCCTGGGAGGCTGGGGTTTGGCCTCCCCAACCAAGGAGTGCTTAGCCCTTCAGTGCAACACCCGAAACTCAGAGGAGATCAGGTCTCTACTTCCCCCTCTATGCTTCCAGCTCTTCATTATACAGGGAAGGGGGAGATGTGGGAAGCCATGGCAAGGCCTTACTGTTGGCAAACAGTCACCCTTCACTCTCCTATCTACTATTCTTCTTTCTGCTTCCCTTCCATGATTCACTTGCTGTATTTTCAGTTCTCAGAACTTCAAACAATGCCTCATAGCAACCAACCTTAGTAACCCTTCCTCCTGACCTTGAGATTTAGCCAACATTCTGCTAGATAGATGTTTTTAGAACCCTTGATAATGGCAAGGCTTTGTGAGAACAAAAAGCATAACCTAGTTAGACACCACAGCTGCAGCCAGCTTCCTCCACCTGCAAAGTCCTCTTTCCTTTCCTGACCCTCCCTATATCCTGTTTTCAGAGTATATAACCTGTGTGAACAATATAATCTTTGCCAGATTGATCAGAATTCTTGACTTGCTGTGCCTCTTTATTTTCTCATGCATCTCAGTCCTCTCCACAGGGTCTAAGGGTCCCACTTGATTGTCCAGCTGAACTGGACAGTGGGGCATCTCTGGTGACTAGTTCAAGGCCTGGGATGGGGGAAGAAACTGGGAGACTATGGGGTGACCATAGCTTTTATTCCTACCAGAAGAGGATATAGAGACTGAAGTGGCCAAATCTTATAGCCAGGCAGGACTTCAGAGAAGGAAGGGGGACACAAATCCACCCACAAAACCTTCACCCCCAAATTTGTCTTGCTTACAAAATGTGGAAGGATAAAGAGAGATCACAGACTGGGAAAATGTTCAACAGATGACTGCACTATCTTGAGTCCCATTCCATGTGAGAGAGCCAATTCCCAACAATGATATTCTGCTGTGCTTTAAGACAGAGTCTAACATAATTGTCTCCTGAGATGTTTCACTCAGCTGCAGATGGAGGCAGATGCAATGATTTGTGGGGAGCCGACAGAAGGCGACTATCATCCCTGCAGCCATCTTGAGCTATATACCCTGACAACAGACGTGATTACATTAGCCTACAACAGCTGTGCACACTCTGATAACATCTTGTTTTAGATACCCAGGATCTTCCTTTGGGTGTGTGAGACTTAAAGATGTGATTTAGAGTGATACTTAAGGGCATGACTTAGAGATTAGATTTAGAGACAAGGCCTAAGGGCATGACTTAAGGGTGTGACTTAGAGGCGTGGCTTAGAAGTGAGATATATAAAAGGCAAGAGGCAGACAGAAGAGAGATTAGAGAACCAGACAACAGATTACTTGACAGCAGTACAACTTGGAACAGAGAATTAGGTATTAGGCACTTGGCACTTGGAGGAAGAACTTGGAATTAGACATTAGGCACTTAGCACTTGGAAGGAGAAACTTGGAAGTTGGAGGCACTAGGGACTAGGAACTAGGGACTAGGAACTCAAGATTTGGGACTTGGACTAGAAAGTGAGACTGAAGAATAAATGGGATTGAATCACACTCTGTCTGGTCTCCATTCTTCTCTCGTCACTCTCTCTCTTACTGAACCCGACCCATGGACCGGAGCAGCTTGGGGCAGTACAGACTCTAACAACTTAGCCCCCAAGGCTTTTGGCAGTGTGGGTCAAACATTGACACAGCGGTCCTCGACATTTTGTCCCCCAAATGTGGGCTAGTGAGGTTCACAACATTTTTGGTGCCCAAGTGTGGGGCAGTTTGGGCCTCGACATTTTTGGCACCCAACGGGGGGCAGAACAGTTCTCAACATTTTTGGCCCCCAACGTGAGGCAGAACGATTCTCAACATTTTTGGCGCCTAATATGGGGCAGCGTGGTCCACAACAGTCAAACATCAGGGAGAGCTCAGAGTCTGTGGAGGAGTGGGAGATAAAATTGTGCAAGCTGGAGGGGTCAAGGACACCACAAGAAGACCTACAGAATCAATTGAAGTGGGACCATGGAGGCTCATATAGATGGGCTACCAACCATGGAGCATGCAGGAGCTAGACCTATATCCCCTACTCATTTTTAACAAATGCGTAGTTTGGTCTTCATGTTGATCCCATAACAGGTAAAACAGAGGCCTCTGTGAGTCTCTGTTCCCTGCCCTTGTTTCCTCTTCCCCTTACCTGGACTTCCTGTTTGGACCTCAGTGGAAAAGGATGTGTATAATCTTGCTGAAACTAGATGTTCCAGAGTGTGGTGGTACCTAAGGGGGTATCTCTTTACTTGAGGAGGGGGTGAGGTGGTAATGGAGGAAGGGATTTGTAAGATTGATGATGGGAGAAGAGGAGGAAGGGAGGCTGTGATCAAGATGTAAAGTGAGTAAAATAGAAAAAAAGTAATTGAAGAGAGCTCATAAAATCAACTTAACAACATATCTGTAATATTTAGAACAAAAAGAAGCAAATTCACCAAAGTGAAATAGAAGGCAGAAAAAAAATCAAATAGTGGGCTGAAATTAATACCATAGAAAGAAAAAAAATAATATGAAGAATCAATGATACAAAGATTGAGAAAGTTAAAAATCCTTAGCCAAACCAACTAGAAAGCAGAGAGATAATATCCAAATTAACAAAATCAGAAGTGAAAAGGGGAATATAATAAGAGAAACTGAAGAAATCCAAAGAATAATTAGGTCTTCCTTCAAAAACTTGAACTCCACAACATTGGAAAAACTAAAACAAATGGAAAATTTTCTTAATAGATACCACTTACCAAAGTTGAATCAAGATCAGTGTAACAATTTAAATAGATCTATAACCTTCTTCCCCTCACCAAATAGAAGCAACCATTAAAATCTCCCAAACAAAACTAAAGTCAAAGGTCAGATGGTGTTAGTGTAGAATTATACCAGACTTTCAAAGAGAGGTTAATACCAGTACTTCTCAAATAATTCCACAAGATAGGAACAGAAGGAACATTGTCTAACTTTTTATGATGCCACAGTTATCCTGATACCCAAACCACACAAAGATTTATCAATGAAAGATAATTATAGACCAATTTCCTTCATGAATATTGATGCAAAGGTATGCATTAAAATAGTCAAATGCTGAACCCAAGAAGACATCAAAAAGATCATTAACCATGACCAAGTAGACTTCAATGCAGGGTTGGTTATACATATGAATATCTGTCAATGTAATTCATCATATAAACAAACTGAAACAAAGAAAGTATATGATCACCTTATAGGGTACTAAGATATCAAGGATATAATGGACATACCTACACATAATAAAGGTAATATATACAGCAAGTCTATAGTCAACATCAAATTAAATGGAAAGAAACTCAAAACAATTCCACTAAAATCATTAACAAGACAAGGCTGTCCACTCTTTCCAAATCAATTAAATAGAGTACTTGCAGTTATAGCTAGAGCAATAACTAAAAGAGATCAAAGGAATACAAATTGGAAAGGAAGAAGTCAAAGCATCACTATTGGTAGATGAGATGATAGTATACATAAGCAACCTCAAAAATCCTACTAAAAAACTTCTACAGGTGATAAACTGTGGGGCCGTGGGCTGTGAGAAGCAGTTGGGTGCTTGGTCGAGCATGAGCTTGGTACCCTGGAACCTTACTGGATGACAGGAGTTCAGCTCTGCTCCCAGTCCCTGGCTCTTTTCATTTAGCTTCAGCCCTCCAACAACCACTCCTACAGAGAGGTCTAAGGCCAACAGCCTGAGGAACAGGCCTCAGGCCCTAGAGAGATTTACATACTAATGAGGTACCTGAAGGCTAGAAGGTAGAGTCAGTTAAACATTCTTCCTCAGCCCCTCCCCCTTTCTCCCTCACTATTTAACTCAGGTCTGCCCTGGGTTTTGGGGGTGTGGGGTTCATTCAGATCCATCCACAACCCGCCATGACATTAAAGCCTGTAAAAACCCATGGACTTTCTTGTGTCATTGGGGCTGCATTGTGAGGAACCGTGGAGCCACAGCAGCTATGCCTAAATTCCCCCTGGAGAAACCCAGAGTGTTCCCAGCCAACTACCCACAGCCTGGCTGTGGAACCATGCTTCACTAGCCACAATTACCTACAATAAACACCTTCAGCTATGTGGATGGGTACAAGATTAACTTAAAAATGTCAGTAGCTATTTTATATATAAATGACAAATGGGCTGAGAAAGAAATCAGGAAATGATACCCTTCTCAATAGCCACAAATAATTTAAAATAGCTTGATGTAACTCTAACCAAGCAAGTGAAAGACTTGTATGACAAAATTCAAATCTATAAAGAAAGAAATTGAGGAAGATTTCAGAAGATTGAAAGATTGTCTATACTCATGGATCAGTAGGATTAACATAGAAAAAATACCCATGCTACCAAAAGCCATCTTCTGATTTAATCCATTCCCTATCAAGATTCCAACACAATTATTTACAAACCTTGAAAGAGCAATAGTCAACTTCACATGGACAAACAAAAATATAGACTAGCTACCCGTTCTTTATTTCCTCACTCTGGGCAAGGACCTCAGGATTATTTGGTTTGTTCTCTGAATAAATGACCCATATCTTCAATTCTGAAGGTTTTTAGCTTTTTTTAATCTGACTGCATCAGATTTTTTTTTGTAGTTTTCCACTATCCTCAATCCCAAGATCTAATAATACCAATAGACATGCCAAAGAGTATCGTGCACACCAGATCTAGTCTTCCTTACTTCCTTTGCAGTAAGGCAATCTGCTATTTAAAAGTCTGCATCAATAGCCATTCATAACACTATTATTCCTTTAGTAGCTTGTTTATGTAAAAGTACTGGACACCCAAATTAGCCAGGATGAAGCTTGAGTTTCTAGTTCAATGGAATGTTTATTGTATCTCCAGGGAGGGCCACTCATTTGTTGAAATCAAATGTCTAGACCAGTAGAGGAAAAAAAAATCATTTGAACAAGAAGCAATGTTTTTCCAGGGTTATTTATAGTCTTAGTGAGTAAAGTCACTCCTATTTCCATTGTTGGAATCCTGGGTAAATCATGACTATATGAGAAACAGTATCATATATTGAATGCCGATTCAAAGTGTATACTGTCTTCTGAGCAATCCTTCCCTGGCCTTCCAGAATAAGTCTATGTAATTGGCACCATAACTCTGTCTTCAAAAAACCACTCCACCATTATATCTTTCTAGCTACTTCAAAGTGGTAGAGTACCTGTCAATACTCGTGGATTCTGTGAGCATGTTGCACCTCTGTGCCTGTGAAATGAGTTTTTTGTTCAGAAACAATGTGTAGAGTACCATAACAGTGAGTAAGACTTTAAGACAATGGATGGTAGTTTTGACTTATGAACTTTGTTCAGGATAGGAAATCCTTAAGCAGAATAGTTATCTATTCCAGTAAGGAGAATGAATTTTCTTTTCAATGAAAGAATTTGTTCAATGTAATTAGCTTGCCACTAGGTCACTGGCTGATCACTTCAAGAAATAGAGTCATGTTGCAGCTCAGGGTTGTTGATATATATATATATATATATCACACTCAGAAATTTAATTCAAAAGATGGTGTCCCAACTGGGGGCAAGAACTCATTTAAAAATTAATTGGAGATTGTTGAATGGAATAAACATTCCCTTTAAGATTAGGAGATGGGGATAGTTGATTTATCTGCCAAGCTGAGTCATGTGGTTCCTCCTCAAGCCATGCAGGTTTGGAAATAGGCTAGAAGCTCATGCTAGTTTGGCACATATGATTCTGGGGTTTGTGGCATAAGGCTAGGACACACCCAGGCTGACCTGGGGATACTGATGGAGGTTTGGGGAAGTGGGGGGAGGATTCAGGTTCTGGGCTGCTGCAGACAACTAAAGCTATATTCTGAGAGCTCCTGCAGGTAGAAATTAGGCCGCAGAGAGCAGGCCTGAATAAGATAGGAATGGAGGAGTTGATGGAGATTTAAGAAGTCAAGGCTTCACAAGCAACTGGATTCTTGGATCAATGCTGGAATTCTGGAATAGTTTAGCAAAGCATTCATCCAAAAATCAGCCTGAAAATAGGCTCATACAGAAAATAAAAGGGACTCTAATTCAAGTTAAATACATAGGAAAGGATGTTAATCCAAGACACATAAAGAGAAGGGGGATATAATTACATATCCACAGACAGTAATCTCCTTAGAAGGGAGGAATAAAAGAAGATTGCATTGTTGGTTTTTTTTGTTTGTTTGTTGTTGTTGTTGTTTTTAAAGATAAAATAAGTCTTTATTTTTATATTCTTATAGTAAAAGGGGAAGTCTTAACTTGCAAGATAATTCTTGGGCAGTATGTACAACATACTTTTTATTTCCGTGGAATTGGATCAAACACCGACTGAGACTACAAAGGATACACTAGAAATCAGCAAATGCTGTCAACAGAGCAGGAAAAGACAAAGAAATGAAGCCTAAAGAAAAGAAACACTTCACTGAGATCTGCTGACCACAGACAAGAGCCAGGGCTGGATCACACTGTGACGACAAGTTCCAGGACAGAAGGAAAGAAGTAGGGCAGCAGGCTGGACTGGGCTGTGGGTTTAGTACCAGGTAAGTCACTCTTGGTATTTACATACAAAATAGTTTGCTCTGTTTCTTAGAAATACACATAGAAAGAAATGAAGATTTGATTATTACTTTATGAATCTGTCGCGTTACAATATTGACATCATCAGAAATAGGGACACTTCATTTAGATTCAAATTTCAGTAGCAGGAAATAAATATCAAAATATCATCACTGGCCCTAATACAAAACCTCTACCCACCTAAAACTCCCTCCCAGGCCCACCCACATAGCCACCCCCACTCCTGAGAGCCGGTTCACAGCCACCGGCTCCTATATGTACCAGCGTCCCGTGGCCTTCTGGAAGGCAGGCTGTGCAGGCTTAAACAGCTGGAGAGTGATCGTGCCAAGGGTGCTGCATATCTGTCCCCGCTTTCCTTTACTACCACGCAACCTTCTTCAAGAATCTGGCCTTTCAACAGGAGAGACAGCTTACCCCCAAAAATAATCCTTACAAAGGAGAGGGGGGTAGCTTTGGTCACTCCAATCTGGTCATCTTGTCAAAGCAGAGCAGTTCAGAGATTCACAAAGTCCACCAAACAGAGACTGGGGCTGGAGAAGGGTGGAGAACAAAGTAGGGGCATATGAACTGGATTGGCCAGCAGCCATAGGAGAGAGAGGGAGAGCTCTGGCTACTCCCCACAGGGAGGAGAGTTCTTGGTCAGAGGCTTGCTTGACTTGGTCACTTCTGGCTCAGCTTACTTGCTTGGGTTAGTGGTCTCCATGGCTGGAAAAGCAGAGAGTTTTTCTGTGGGAGATTAGGTGGTAGCTCTGTAGATAAAGACCTGCTCCAATGTTCCCCACAGTGGATTTCATGGAAGAGAAACAGTCCATGGTCTTAAGACGTTTATTGTCATGGTGGAAAGTAGATGAAAACTATACCCCAGTTTCCTTATGGTAGGTCTGAGGTTACATACCTTTTGCAAGGAGGAGAATGTTGCAGTAAATCTCCAACCCAAATATGACCAGTCAAAGAAAACACAACTCAATAATTATGAATATAAGCTGCACACCTAGATTGGGCAGATTCACCACTACACTTCTCTATTCCCCAGCTATGAGATCCATTATAACTTGCAGGTTTTCCAAGTCACACATTTGTCCTTCCACCTCCTGCTCCTCCATCATCTTCTTTCTTTGTAATCCTCTTCCATCATCTTCCTCACCAGTTGTCTCTTCCCGAATTGTTCTTCTCCCTCTCTTCCCACAAACCTTTATTTTTCCACCTCCCCTTCTTCTGCCCAAACACTGGCTCTAGCCTTTATTTTTACAAATTAAGCTGGGCAAAAGGTTCACTAGAATTTACCTGTGTACTGATTCACTCCTCCTCTGCAGCCCTTTCCAGGAAAGAGGAAATATACAAGGCTGGGGGCTAGCCACAACAGGGGGGTCTGTCTACCTCCCTCTGGCCTTTAGGTGCTTCATTAATATGGAGATCTGTCTTGAGGTTCTGTGGCCTGTAGTCATACCCTCTACCTGTGGAGGAGCTAGGAGGCGTTGTCCTACATGACTGAAAGGCACAGAGCTATGGAGGTCTGTGGCTTACTGTCAGGAGCCTGGAGTCTGGGAGCATGGTGAAATCCATGCCATCCCTTAGGGTCACCTATGTCCCACCTGGGGCCCCTCAGGATCATCTGGGGTCTCCAGCAGTTTCCAGTCGCTGCTTGACCAGAAACCAGGATGCCTTTCATGCTCCTACAAAGGACTGTTCTTTGTCCTAATAGATCATGACTACTTTTTAATCAAAAACAATAGGAAATACTACATAATATCCCTGAAATATTTATGTTAAATCTGTAACTGTGTCAATGTAACTTTCTCTAAATTCATTTGATATTTCTAGACCTTTAAGAGGACTTGCAATATGAGAAAGGTAAATTTAGTAGACTATTTAACATTAATAAAAATTATGTCTATGGCAGATATGTTGTAGATATTAAGTGATCTCACCATTATAATATTAATGATAATTATTAGGGATTAAGAACAATTTTACCAATATGAAATAATATCCCCAGATATATCTGAAACATATATACTATGTATTATTCAGAAGAGATACTTACTGACTAATCAACAAATATATAAATTTATTACAATTCTAAAAGAGCGTACCTTTTATTCAAGAATATGAGAGATAGAGATTTTCCATAAACTAATATCTTATTGGAAGATTTTCTATATTTAAAAAGAAAATAGAAGAGGAAATAATGATAGTTGGATAGACAATGATTATAGAAACTATAGTTTTTTTGTGACATACAGTCACTGCTCTAAAAATTATAGTTCTTTCATAGTGTTAAACTACTCAGGATTCTGCTATTCTCATTGTTGTAAAATTGAAGCTGAGTACCCACATCATCACCTCCACTTTATCTGCACTCATTGAGAAGCATTAACTTTTGTATTGTTGTCATGAATAATCCCTTTCCTCTTGATCTATACACAGAAACTTAAAGTATGTGTTCTACAAAAAATTATATCAGAAAATTACAAGGGCCATTATCACTAAGTTTGAGTTGTCAATTCTCCTAATTAAAATAAATGTTCTAGTTTCTTTCATTCTCTGAACAGCCCTAGTATCTTATGGTATAAAGATGGTAACAGAGTAGAAATGTTCAGTCAAGTATGTTTATATAGAAGGAAGAAAAGGTAAATATTTTAATTTTCTTCAAGGACAGATTCTGTTAATTGTGTTTAATGTTAGAAGACTTTCTCTAGAGAAAGTATAGGTTGTGTATTAAGCTCCAATTATACCAGATATCTTTTCTGATAAACCTCTTGACAAACATATCGATCATACAGATTTGTTTGGATCCAAATTTTATGGGTAAATTAAATACTTTTAATAATACTTGTTTTTAATTTAAATTTAAATTTTTCTTGAGTGCTTATTAAAATCAGAATGTAAAATTATACATATATGTTGCATACTATAGGATATCTTGATAAACAGTTTACAGTTTTTAAACAAAACCATACCACACCTACCTCCTTGATGTGATTCTTCACATTCCATCATTTTAAAATTCAGAATGCAGTAGTTACTACTAATTGTTATTACCATATTAAAATAATTTTGACAAACATTTACTTCTATATAAATGGCTTTCTGTACCTGTTTACAAACATTTTTCTCAATCCAACTTCTCAAGTGCAGTAGCCACAGACAAATTATGTTCTATTGTCTATTTCTATAGATACTACAATATTAATTTATATAAATTGTATCCAAATTAATGGCATCTAACATCAAATGAGAGCTGTTATGTTCATATATCCAATATAAAACTTTAAGGCAGAAATAACAGAAACCAACTCAAAATATAACTCTATATTTGCCAAGGGAAAAATTCATTAAGAACATATAGTGGTTATAAATTTACACACATTTACACACATGACAAATAGTCCTATGTATAAAGGGAACAAAAATATAGGTGAGTAAGAGATATTCCTCAGTAATAATAATGAGGAGCTACCTAGAAACACTGCACCCCTTGTTTCTCTTCTGAAGCATCTGAGGTCCAGGTGACTTGAATACTGTTTGCCATATTCTACTGCCATAAATCTCACTTTCATTTTTGGCTAAATTGTGTGTTGAAACCTCTGAAACTGAATGGAAAATTATTACTGCAGATTCTTAAGTTGCTTTTTCAAGTATTTTGTCATAGTGAGGTGAAATATGACTAACACATCAAGTGCAACAATATGGTTTAAGGCTAATACTCCAAAGAACAAGCAAGAAAAGTGGATTTGAGTTCAGTAATAAAGTGCCTGTCAAGCATACATGATTCTTGGTTCAATTTTAACAACAACAACAACAACAACAACAACAACAACAACAACAACAGCAACATTACACAATGACAAAAGTGTAAGAAAGAGTATACAATAATGTAGCCATACTTTTGGTTACTTTACTGTGTTATTTTTCCTACCACTCTTCCCTACCTGTGCCACTTCAAACCCACTAACACTAAGTAGGAGAAAAAGAAGGCTAGAGGGGAAAGGGGCTGTTGACTACATTAGATTACTTCTTGGTGATTAATGGCACTGAGTTTCTTGGTGCAAGTACAATCTTCCTAATCAGGATATCTCCAACCAGCAATCCAGCAATCCAACACACCAGCAAACAGCAATACAGTAAACAGCAGTGCAGAAACAGCAGGAAACAGTACCAGTAGCAGCATAAGTAGCAGCTGCTCTGGCATTTTATATGCTCTTAAATGTCCCTGGAATTCCAAATATAAACTCTCTTCAGCTGGCATAACCAGTCCCTGCTAGAGCATGAGACAAATCATAGTTAGCTGCTGTGGACAATCTGAAGCAGATCCATATAACACACATAGTATTAAAACAAAAAACATTCTCATAACATAACTGGGTTTTAAAGAAATCAAAATTCTCACTATACGATAATTGACACAGGAGAGATTGCTCAGTGTTTAAGCATATGTACCAACACTGCAGATGATCTGAGTTGAAAGCTCACATGCTCATGGAAACTGAACAACTTTCTACTCAGTGATAACATGATCATGGAAGAAATAAACAAATTCAATGAAAATGAAGGCACGCTATATTCAAACATTGAGGCATAATGAAAGCAGCGTTGAGGAAAATTCATAGCACTAAGTACCTCCATAAAGAAATTATAGAGATTCTGTTCTTGCACCTAAACAACACACTTGAAAGCTCTATAACAAAAAGAAGCAAATACACCCAAGAGGTGTAGATGGCAGGAAATAGCCAAACTCAGGGCTGAAAAGAAACCAATTAGAAAGGAAGAGAACAATACAAAAAATCAAAACCAAGAGCTGGTTCTTTGTGAAAACAAAACAAAACAAAACAAAACAAAACAAAACAAAACAAAACAAAACACCAAGATAGATAAACCCTCAGCCAAAGTAACTAAAGGGCACAGAGACATTATACAAATTAACAAAATCAGAAATTAAAAGGGAGACATAACAAAAACTGAGAAAATTTAAAAAAAAAACATTAGATCTTACTAAAAAAACCCCATATATTCTATAAAACTGGAAAATTTAGATGAATTTTTACATAGATACCATGTGCCAAATAAATCAAGGTCAGGTAAACTATCGAACTAGTCCAATAACCCTGAAGGAAAAAGAAGCAGTCATTACAAACCTCCCAAACACAAAAAGCCAGAGGCCAGATGATTGTAGTGCAGAATTCTACCAGACCTTCAAAGAAGAGCTAAGTTCAACACACCTCACACTGTGCCACAAAACAGAAGCTGAAGGAACACTCCCTAATTCATTCTATGTGGCCACAGTCACCCTGATAGCTAAACCACACAAAGACCCAAACAAGGAAAGAAAACTTCAGACCAATTTCACTTATGAACATTGATGCAAAAATACTAATACTTTTTTAAGGCTCCTAATTATTTATCTAGTGCTCTGTCTCTTGAGAAGTTATAGCAAATCAAACGATAATTATAATTGACAACGTGTCAATTTCACTTAAATTCGTCCCTGTCGAACCATTCAAAATATCATCCCATAAAATCCAAAGAGTATTTATTGTGTTTCTCATCATTTTAAAAATATCTTTAATGTTATGCTCTGTTTATTTTAATTATACAATGCAGTCTGTTTCTGTTGTCGAGATACCATTTGGTAACCCAAACATCTAGTCTTCATGACTAGATAACCAGTGTGATTTAACTTTTTTTAATTGGATATTTTCTTTATTTACACTTCAAATGCTATCCCATTTCCTGGTTTTCCTCCAGGAAACCCCCTATTCCATACTCCTTCCCCTGCTTCCCCTAACAACCCACCCACTCTCAACTCCCTGGCATTCCCTTACATTGAGGCATTGAGCCTTCACAAGACCAAGGGCCTCTTTTCCCATTGATGCTTGACAAGGCCATCCTCTGCTACATAAGTGGCTGGCCTCATGAGTGTCTCCATGTGTTCTCCTTGATTGGTAGTTTAGTCCCTGGGAGCTCTGGGGCATCTGGTTGGTTGATATTGTTGTTCTTCCTATGGGGTTGCAAATCCCTTCAGCTCCTTCAGTCCTTTCTCTAACTCCTCCATTGGAGACCCTGTGCTCAGTCCAATGGTTGGCTTTGAGCATCTGCCTCTGTATTTGTCAGACTCTGGCAAAGCCTCTCAGGAGACAGTCATATCAGGTTCCTGTCAGCAAGCACTTCCCAGCATCCACAATAGTGTCCTGGTTTGGTGACGGTATATGGGATGGATTCCCAGATGGGGCAGACTCTGGATGGCCATTCCTTCAGTTTCTGCTCCACACTTTGTCTCCATATTTCCTCCTGTGAATATTTTGTTCCCCCTTCTAAGAAGCAATGAAACATCCCAACTTTGGTCTTCCTTCTTAGACTTCACATGGTCTGTTAATTGAATCTTGGATATTCAGAACTTTTGGGCTAATATCTACATATCAATGAGTGCATACCATGTGTGTTCTTTTGTGACTGAGTTACCTAACTGAGGATGATATTTTAAAGTTCCTTCCATTTGCCTAAGAATTTCAAGAAGTCATTGTTTTTAATAGCTGAGTAGTATTCCATTGTATAAATGTACCACATTTTCTGTATCCATTCCTCTGTTGAAGTTGTTTCCAGCTTCTGGCTATTATAAACAAGGCTGCTATGAACATAATGGAACATGTTGGAGCATCTTCTGAGTATATGCCCAGGAGTGGTATAGCTGGCTCTTCAGGTAACACTATGTCTAATTTTCTGAGGAACCACCAGACTGATTTCCAGAGTGGTTGTACCAGCTTGTAATCCCACCAACAGTGGAGGAGTGTTCCTCTTTTTCCATCATCCTCGCCAGCATCTACTATTCCCTGAGTTTTTGATCTTAGCCATTCTGAGTGACGTGAGGTGGACTCTCTCAGGGTTGTTTTGATTTGCATTTCACAGGCTGATGACTAAGGAAGTTGAACATTTCTATAAGTGCTTCTTTGCCATTTGAGTTTCCTCAGTTGAGAATTATCTGTTTAGCTCTGTTCCCGATTTTTAATAGGGTTATTTGGTTCTCTGGAGTCTAACTTCTTGAGTTCTTTGTATATATTAGATACTAGCCCTTTATCTGATGTAGGATTGGTAAAGACCTTTTCCCAATCTGTTGGTTGCTGTTTTTTGTCCAATTGACAGTGTCCTTTGCCTTACAGAAGCTTTGCAATTTTATGAGGTACCATTTGTTGATTCATCATCTTAGAGCATAAGCCATTGGTATTCTGTTCAAGAACTTTTCCCCTGCGCCCATGTGTTTAAAGATTTTCCCCACTTTCTCTTCTATTAGATTCAGTGTATCTAGTTTTATGTGGAGGTCCTTGATCCATTTGGACTTGAACTTTATATACAAAGTTAAGAATAGATCAGTTTGCATTCATCTACATGTTGACCAGTTGATCCAGCACCATTTGTTGAAAATCCCGTCTTTTTTCCCACTGGATGGTTTTAGCTCCTTTGTCAAAGATCAAGTGACCATAGGTGTGTGGGTGTGGGTAAGGTAGTTGGAAACACAGAAAGTTCCTCATAGCTCTGAGTGTCTCCAAAAATAAAGTAGAGAAAGCATACACTAGTCACACCCTCTACCTGTGCTCTTTGGGTGGAGCTTCATTGCCCTGAAGGTGACTGAACAGTGCAGGTCAATGGAGTTCCACGCCACTTGTTAGGAGCCTGGATTCTGGAGACACTCAGAGCTATGAGTTTTCCTCTTATAACTGCTTTCTTTGTGTCCCATAAATTTTGGTATGTTGTATCTTTATTTTTTATTAAATACTAAAAAGTCTTGGTGGTCTGATAGAATGCATGGGATTATTTCAGTCTTCTTGTATCTGTTGAGTCCTGTTTTGTAACCGATTATGTCGTCAGTTTTGGAGAAGGTAATATGAGGTGCTTAGAAGAAGGCATATTCTTTTGTTTTAGGATGGAATGTTATATAGACATCTGTTAAATCCTTTTGGTCCATAAATTCTGTTAGTTTCACTGTGTCTCTGTTTAGTTGGCATTTCCATAATCTGTCCCTTGATTAGAGTAGGGTTTTGAAGTCTCCCACTATTATTGTGTGAGGTGCAATGTGTGCTTTGAGCTTTAGCAATGTTTTTTTATGAATGTGGGTGCCCTTGCAATTGGAGTATAGATGTTCAGAACTGAGAGTTCTTCTTGAATGATTTTTCCTTTGATGAGTATAAAGGGTCTTTTCTTTACCTTTTTGTTAAGTTTTATTTCAAAGTTGATTTTTTTTTTTAATATTAGAAAGGCTACTTCAGCTTGTGTCTTGGGACCATTTGCTTGGAAATTTTTTTCCAGCCCTTTACTGTGAGGTAGAGTCTGTCTTTGACACAGAGGTGAGTTTCCTATATGCAGCAAAATGATGGCTCCTGTTTGCAAATCCAGTCTGGTAGTCTATGTCTTTTTATTGGGGAATTGAGTCCATTGATATTAAGAGATATTAAGGAGTAGTGATTGTTGTTTCTTGTTATTTTGATGTTAAATTTATGTTTGTATGGCTATCTTCTTTTGAAAGATTACTTTCTTCCTTTTTTTAGGGTGTATTTTCTTTCCTTTTTTTTTTGGTGTTTTCAATCTATTACCCTTTGTTGGGCTGGATTTATGGAAAGATTTTTTTTTTTTTTGGTTTTTCGAGACAGGGTTTCTCTGTGTAGTCCCGACTGTCTTGGAACTCACTTTGTAGACCAGGCTAGCCTTGAACTCAGAAATCCGCCTGCCTCTGCCTTCCAATTGCTGGGATTAAAGGAGTGTGCCACCACTGCCTGGTTGGAAAGATATTTTGTAATTTTGGTTTTCTCATGGAATATATTGGTTTCTCTATCTATGTTAATTGAGAATTTTGCTGGTATAGTAGCCTGGGCTGGCATTTGTGTTGTGTATGATCTACCTATGATCTGTAGGTCTGTATGACATCTGCCCTGGATCTTCTGGCTTTTATAATCTCTGGTAAGAAGTCTCGTGTAATTCTCATAGGTCTGCCTTTATATATTACTTGACTTTTTCCCCTTAGTGCTTTTAATATTCTTTCTTTGTTTTGTGCATTTGGTGTTTTGACTATGATGTGATGGTAGGAATTTTTTGTGGTTTAATCTATTTGGAGTTCTGTAGGCTTCTTGTATGTTCCTGAACATTTCTTTAGTTTAGGGAAGTTTTCTTCTATAATGTTGTTGAAGATATTTACTGGTCCTTTAAGTTGTGAGTCTTAGCTCTCTTCTGTACCAATTATTCTTATGTTTGGTATTCTCATTGTGTCCTGGATTTCTTGGATGTTTTGGGTTAGGAGCTTTTTGTATTTTGTATTTTCTTTGACTGTTGTCTCAATGTTTTTTATGGTATCTTCTGCACCTGAGATTCCCTCTTCTAACTTTTGTATTCTTTTGATGATGCCTGCATCTGTGACTCCTCACTTTTTCCCTAGATTTTCTATCTCTAGGTTGTCTTCCTTTGTGAATTGTTTATTGTTTCTATTTCCATTTTTAGATCTTGGATGATTTTGTTCAATTCCTTCACCTGTTTGATTGTGTTTTTCTGTAATTCTTTAAGGGATTTTTTAAGGGACAACAAAAGGAAGTCAAAGGGATACAAATAAGAAAGGAAGAAGTCAAAATTTCTCTATTTGCAGATGATATGATAGTATACTTAAGTGACCCTAAAATTTCCACCAGAGAACTCCTAAACCTGATAAACAAGTTCAGTAAAGTGGCTGGATATAAAATCAACTCAAACAAATCAGTAGCCTACCTATACTCAAAAGATAAACAGGCTGAGAAAGAAATTAGGGAAATGATACCCTTCAAAATAGTTACAAAAAATATAAAATATCTTGGAGTGAACCTAACCAAGCATGTGAAAAATCTGTCTGACAAGAACTTCAAGTTTCTGAAGAAAAAAATAGAAGAAGATCTCAGAAGATGAAAAGATCTTCCATGCTCCTGGATTGGCAGGATTAATTCAGTAAAAATGGCCATCTTGCCAAAAGCAATCTATAGATTCAATTCAATCCCCATCAAAATTCCAAATCAATTCTTCATAGAGATAGAAACAGCAATTTGCAAATTTATTTGGAATAACAAAAAGCCAGGATAGTGAGAACTATTCTCAACAATAAAAGAACTTCTGGGGTAATCACCATCCCTGACCTCAAACTGTACTACAGGGCATTAGTAATAAAAACTGCATGATATTCATACAGAGGCAGGCAGGAAGATCAATGGAATAGAATTGAAGACCCAGAAATGAGCCCACACACCTATGATCATTCGATCTTTGATAAAGGCGCTAGAACCATCCAGCGGAAAAAGGACAGTATTTTCAACAAATGGTGCTGGTTCAACTGGAGGTCAGCATGTAGAAGAATGAAAATCAATCCATTCTTATCCCCTTGTACAAAGCTCAAATCCAAGTGGATAAAAGACCTTCACTTAAAACCAGATACACTGAAACTAATAGAAGAGATGGTGGGGAAGACCCTCGAATACCTTGAGAACTGCAGCTAACTTTTGATATTGCATATTCCATGATGGGTAAGAAAGGCATTCTTGTCAAAATGACCTAAGACCTGCTCAGTTTTGTTTATGAAATAAAGAAGAGGGAGAGGCAGAGAGCCTTTGGGGCTGCTTGGCAAGAATCTGACATGGGCCAAGGACAAAGAAATGGGCTGATTTGCAGGAATCTGACATTGGCCAAGGACAAAGAAGTTGGCTTCTGGCAGGAATCTGACATTAGGATAGAACAAAGAAGTAATTTCAAGCAGGAATTTAAATATTTGGTTAGAACAAAGAAGTAATTTCAAGCAGGTATCTAAATTTTATGCTAGAACAGGGAAGTAGGCTTCAGACATGAAAATAACTTTGGCCTAGGACAAGGAAGTTGCCTCAGATATTTTGGTCATCCTGATAAGCACCTAGAAACAGTGATCGTGAGAGTGCTCACAGAATTTTGTTTATTGCCTTGCTTATTCTTTGACTATCTGTGTTTATTGTCTTGCTTGTTCCTTGACTATTTGCATCTATTGTATTGCTAGTCCCTCAACCTAGAACTGACCTTAATACTTGCATGTAATTAAAATGATATAAAAGCAAAAGAGAGGAGGGGGAATGCAATGGGGGGGGGGTTCTAGTGAGGAGAAATGGGATTAGATTTGAAATGTAAATAAATAATGTATCCAATAAAAAACTAAAAAATTAAAAAAGAAAGCAGTTATAATTTTACCAGATTCAATTTTTTTTATAAAGCAATATATTTGTGTTGTTGTGGGAAAAGATAATAAAGAAAATTAAATCTTTATTAAAGATCTTTTGCCACTTATGTCTGATTGGAGAGGGCAGAGGAGACAAGCATTTGGGAATCTATTATGGGCAGGGCAGCTATATGGCAGGAAGGTCAAAGAGAGTGCCTGCTTGGGCTGTCCATGCCCTGGCCCATGTCAGGTCTGGCATGAAGGATCTGTGGCTCAGTCAAGATGGTGGCATGGGTTCTAGTGCTCTGGGACAGAATTTCAGACCTGTCTGCTTGAGGTGGGTGATAATACTTGGGTGATAACTAATTTTCTTAAGACATTTTCTCTTGATGATTCATCCTTTTTTTTTTCCAGATGTTTCACTTGTCCAGTGGTCTCTGAATTCCTTAATTGGATGTTTTTATTCTCCTGGAAAGAAAAACAAAACAAAACAAAACCCTGATCTAACCCTAATTCTGGGGGTTCATTTTGTGGTAGATTATATCTTATATCTATACATGTTTTTTTGGCAACAGAAAACGTATTGCCTTTCAATTGAAATGAAAACCAATTGTTTTGAAAAATTGAAACCAAACATATCTTAATATGTGTGGATAAATACACCCATTTCCATATATGTATGTACGTATGTATGTATGTATATATATATATTTTTAAAAGGTTTAAGTTTATTTATTTTTAGATCACTTTGAATTTCAGCCTGCCTTTTTCCAAGAAAATTTTAAATTTAAATCACTAACATTCTTATGTACCTGCCTCTGCTTCCCAAGTGTTGGGATTAAAAGCATGCACTTCCCAAGTGCTGGTATTAATGGTGTGAACCAACCCTTGTCTATAGATTCCTTATAATTACTATTGTCATAGGGTTGTCCTGGTTTAATTTGGTTCTCCATTTTCTTTTATTTTTTAGTACTAAGGTTAAACTTTCAAGTTTTAGAATGTGTAATTTATTATTATTACTGATTTATTCTGAATTTGATTTCTGGAAAATTTTAATATTATGGTCTCTGTTGAACATGATGCTAATTTGTCCACGATTCCATTATTTTTAGACTTTTTTGTCCGTCTTGCATACATAAAATTTAATGTCTTTGCCAAATTTTGCCATTTCTATTCATGCCTCATATCTTTGCCATTTATCTTCCAGTTAGTGATTTTCCATTTTGCTGACCTAATAGCTATACCATTGAACATACACTATGA
This sequence comes from Rhabdomys dilectus, assembly GCA_019844195.1. Taxonomy (NCBI): domain Eukaryota; kingdom Metazoa; phylum Chordata; class Mammalia; order Rodentia; family Muridae; genus Rhabdomys; species Rhabdomys dilectus. The sequence continues at coordinate 1,146,389 of JADRCG010010237.1, forward strand.
ATTGGGGAAGATAGAGATTCTCCTTTTGCTTTCCTAGTTGTTTGTCTTATAGCACTGATTTTGTGGTTCCTTCCTTAGTATTGATCATTACATCTCCCAATCTATAGGGTTCTCCTTTACATTAGTTTTGGTTCCATCACTTTACATTAGTTTTGGAACCATCAGCAAACAATGAATTAAAAAAGGTTATGACCATTGCATTTGTCCCCACAGTCCAACAGTTGTCTCTTTTTGGGTAGGGGTGAGCAGTTTAGGCAACTGAGCTACTTCCTCTGTATGGAAAGACACAAATCCTTTTGCTACCACATTCTTATTATGAAGGAATTCAGATAAGTACCAACTTTGTTGTAATACCTTTCCTTACATAGATAAGCCTGCAAAGGACTGTGCCCTTATGACTATAGGGTGGTTAGCAATAACTGGGTATAAGGTTTTCCATGCTTCCTAAAAATCTAAATTTGTTTCTCAAAGACAGAATACTATTTCTCCATATATTGAAAGTGTTTGCAATAGAAACCAACAGACAAATGTTGGTAGATTCCTCTTTACTTTATAAAGAGTCCCTAGTTGCCAATTCACTGATAAATACAGTACTCATAATTATGGTATCATCTGGTGCAATATTGGTCAGGATTGCACATATGGGGATGAGCTAACAGGCAGTCACAAAAGCTGTTCTTTGTTCCTGTCCCCATTGGAAATTAGCTGTGCAAACATACCAATTAGAAGCTATATCTCAATTTTGCCCCTGGGAGGTCTGATTAAAGCCTGGGCCACAACCACCTTGTTTACCATAACTCTATAATTTAGAAAATAACTAACTTGTGGAGATATGCATGTCTTTGCTAGGATTCAAGGCATGGGCTCTCACTGACTAGTTCAAATATTTTATCTTAGGTTCAAATCACTCCAATTCTTAGAGATTTAGAAAACAAGTTTGAACTCTAGGAACCCTTTGAATTTATTTAAAATATTTAAAATCTTTTGACTGTATTTTTAATATCAAGCAAAAAAGTATCCTTTTTATGTAAGAAGAACATTCAAAAGTTGAAATCCAAGCTAGTGCAGACCACACAGCAATCTACAGTCTAACATTCTAACATAGAATTAAGATGCATGGTTAAACAAAACCCATTTTTTTTTTCATTTCATGCCATTAAGACAAGTGGTAACTTATCATTTAAAATTGTTGTTTATTGTATTTTTTATTTTTTATGCCTGTTCAAATGAAAAGCATTTGTCTTTATAAATTAGTTTGGACTGAATGACTAAGCTGTCTGATGAACTATTTCATTATTATTGAGGAGGACTCAATAATAATGAAAATGGAGACTATGAATGTCATCTACATCAATCTTAATGCTATCCACAGCTTTTATTCTCCTGGGGAAACAAAGACAAAACCTCTTTCCCAACATAGCAGAAATTCCGGTTTTCATACTGAAGTCATTTTTTCCCTCTGAGGACAAACAACACTTCCCAGCTAAAAGAACATATTCCATATATAGGTAGCAGCTTTTGGGATAACCCCACTTCAGTTGTTTGGGACCCACATAAAGACCAAGATGAACATCCGATATATATTTGCAGAGAGGCCTAGGTCCAGATTGCATATGTTCTTTGGTTGTTGGTGGTTAAGTCTGTGAGATCTCCAAGGGTTCATAGAAGTTAAATCTTTTGGTCTTCCTGTGGAGTTCCTATACCATTCAGGGCCTATAATTCTTCCTCCCATTCTTCCAAAAGAGCCCCCAAGCTTCATCCATTTTTTGGCTGTGGGTGTCTGTATCTGTCAGAGTCAGTTGCTAGGTAGAGCCTCTTAGAGGACATTAATAGAGTCATGGATTGGTGTTTGCCTGTTGAATGTGTCTCAAGTTGAACCAGTTATTTGTTGGCTACTCCCTCAGTCTCAGCTCTATCCTCTGTCCCTGTATTTCTTGTAGATAGGCTAAATTTTGGGTCAAAAAATTGTGAGTGGTTGATGTCTCTCTTACTCTTTGGGATTCCTGCCTGACCTCAAGTTATATTACAGAGCAATAGTGGTAAAAGGTGCCCAGTATCAGTACAGAATAAGTGACTTTATTTAATCCTATTTACAATACTCAAGTAGAAAGCTCTTAGAATAAAGGTATGTGCTAAGTCAGAGTCTTAACACAACTAAAAACAGTTTTTTTCCAGTAAATAGCATAATTTTAGGGTTTACAGTTTGATAGAACATGTCTGTTGATATCCTGCAACAGACAAAATACAAACTACACCATGCTTCTGCAAGGTATGAGTCTCTATCTGACTACTTCCAAAAAGAAGACAACTGAATTTTTCTACTAGCATAATATCAGCCAATTATAAGATAGTTTGTTAGGTACAGAACATTTATTTTAAAAAAAATTAACAACACTAGCTTTCCAACTAGGTACTGTGACTTCTTCAGCCAGGGTTTTTCCCTCCTCTTACTCCTTTCAGTTTCTTTCAGGTTTATACCATATCAGGTATGTCCACCCAGTCATAAATGAAACAACCCTTAATATCTCCCCCAAACCATAACTCAGAAATTTTCTGAAAGAAGGTATAGAAAAAAATGAAAAACACAGAAAAAACTGAGGAGGGTGATGTGGGATGCTGGCTTACAGACATGACATAGCTGTTGTACACTGAATTCACATCATGTGTGATTAATGCTACAAGACCTTCACAATATTGGTCTTGTCATGTCAAGCAGGATAGGCTCATAGCTCCCTGTCTTAGTTAGGGTTTCCACTGCTGTGAAGAGACACCATGACTAAGGCAACTTTTATAAATGACAACATTTAATTAGGGCTAGCTTATAGTTTCAGAGGTTCAGTCCATTATCATCATGGAGGGAAGCATGCCAGTGTTCAGGCAGACATAGTGCTAGAGAAGGAGCTGGGAGTTCTGCATGTTTATTTAACTGCATTTAGGAAGACTCCCTCTTCTGTACTGGGTCAAGCTTAAGCATAGGGCCAAATCCACCAGTGATTCACTTCTTCCAACAAGGCCACATATACTCCCACAAGGCCATGTCTCCTAAGAGTGTCACTTCCAATGGACCAAGCATATTTAAACCACCACAATCTACTCCCTTGTCTCCATAGGCTTTTTCAAACACATGAGTCTATAGGGAACAACCCTAGTAATAGCATAATGCAAACTAAATTTAGTCCAACTTCAGAAGTTCCATAGTCTATAACAGTCTCAGCTGTTAAAAGTCCAAATATCTAAGTCTCTTCTGAGAGTAATCTAATTTCAAACTGTAATCCCTATAAAAATGCAGATTAAATACATCTAACATCACAGAATATATATTGCCATTCCAAAACATCAAAGGAAATACTGGACTGTATCAAGACCAAAAATCAGCTGAGCAAACTCCAAACTCTGCATCTCCATGTATTATATAAAAGTGTTCTTCATATCTCCAACTTCTTTAATTTTTTAATCTACCATAACACAATTATTTCTCTTGGATGAGTTCCACTCCCTCTTAGAAGCTGTTTTCAGAAGGTATAGCATGACTCTGGCTTCTCTAACATTAGGGTCTACAAGGCAACTTTAACTTTATAGCATCTACTTGCAATGTCTGGGATACACACTTGATGTTATGGGCCCCTCCAAAGGGTTTGGGGTCATTTTTCTATCTCTGCCCTCTGTAGCACTCCAGGTTCTAGTTGACTCCACTCCACTAATACTGATCTTCTTGGTGGTCATATCATACATGGTACTGGCATCTCCAATATGCTGGAGTATTCTGCTGAAACTAGGCTTAACCAATATATTCTTATAGGTTCTCTTCATGGTGCCAAGGCTCAAATACTATGCACGATCCTTTCAGTCCTGGGATGTCAATTGCAACTGGGGATGAACTTTCAACAATGGCCTTTCCTGGCCTTTTATGGTGCCATAAACATAATCAACTATATAAATAAACTCAATGAAAAAAATCACATGACCATCTCATTAGGTGATGAAAAAGCATTTGACAAGATATAATACCTCTTCATGTTAACAGTTAACAGTATTGGAGAAATCAGGAATTGAAAGCTCATATCTAAACATAATAAAGGCAATATACAGCAAACCAACAACCAACATCAAATTAAATGGAGAGATACTTGAAGCAATTTCACTAAAATCAGGGCTGCCCACTCTCTCCATATCTATTCAATATAGTACTAGAAGTTCTAGTTAGAGAAATAAGACAACAAAAAAAGATCAAGGGAGTACAAATTGGAAAAGAAGAAGTCAAGGTAGCACTATTTGCAGATGATATGATAGTATACATAAGTGACCCCAAAAGTTCTACCAGAAAACTTCTACAGCTGATTCACAACTCCAGCCAAGTGACTGGATATAAAATTAATTCAAATAAATCAGTAGCCTTCTTTTATAGAAATGATAAATGGGCTGAGAAAGAAAATAGGGAAACAACACCATTCACAATAGGCACAAATAATATAAAATATCTTGGTGTAACTCTAACCAAACAAGTGAAAGATCTGTAAAACAAGAACTTCAAAGATCTCAAGAAAGAAATAAAAAAAGACCTCAGAAAATGAAAAGATTTCCTATGCTCATAGATTGGTAGAATTAACATAGTGAAAATGGCCACCCTACCAAAAGCAATTTATGGATTCAATGATATCCCCATTAAAATTCCAACACAATTCTTTACAGACACGGAAAGAACAATCCCATGCATATTCAGGATAGTGAAAATAATTCTTAACAATACAAGAACTTCTGGGGGAATCACCATCCCTGACCTCAAGTGGTATTACAGACCAAAAGTTATAAAAACTGCATGGTATTGCTATAGAGATAGACAGGTCAATCAATGAATGGAATTGGATTGAAGACCCAGAAATAAACCCACACAGTTATGGACACTTTATCTTTGACAAAGAAGCCAAAAACATGCAGTGAAAAATGAAAGCATCTCCAATAAATGGTGCTGGTCTAACTGGCAGTCTGTATGTAGAAAAATGAAAATAGAACCATATTTATCACCTGGCACAAAGCTCAAAACCATATGAATCAAGGACCTCAACATAAAACCAGATACATTGAATCCAATAAAATAAAAAGTGAGAAAGAGACTCAAACTCATTTGTATGGGGGAAATTTTCTTGACTAGAACACCAGTGGCCCAGGTTCTAAGATCAACAATTGATAAATGGGACCTCATGAAACTGAAAAGCTTCTGTAAGGCAAAAGACACCATCAACAAGACAAATTGGCAACTACAGATTGCGAAAAAAAAACTTCACTAACCCCATATCCAATAGAGGGATAATATCCAAAATATGTAAAGAACTCAAGAAGCCAACCTCCAAAGAACTAAATAACCCAATTGGAAAATGGGACACAGAGCTAAACAGAATTCATAACAGAGAAATCTCGAATAGCTGAGAAGCACCTAAAGAAATGTTCAAAGTTCGTATTCATCAGGGAAATGCAAATCAAAATTACCCTGATATTCTACCTTACACCAATCAGAATGGCTAAGATCAATGGCTCAGGTGACAGCAATGCTGGTGAGGATGTGGAGAAAGAGGAACACTCCTTCATTGCTGATGGGACTGCAAACTTGTACAATGACTCTGGAACTCAATCTGGTGGGTCCTCAGAAAACTAGAAATAGATCTCCTTATAGATCCAAATATACTACGTTTGGGCATATACTCAAAAGATGTTCCATCATACCATAGGAACACAAGTTCCACCATGTTCATAGCACCCTTATTTGTAGTAGCCAGAAGCTGGAAATAACCCAGATGTCCCTCAAATGAAGAATGGATACAGAAAATGTGGTTCATTTACACAATGGAATATTATTCAGCTATTAAGAATGAGGATATTATGAGTTTTGCAGGGAAATGGATGGAACTAGAAAATACCATCTTGAGTGAGGTAACCAAGATCCAAAAGGATATGGATTGTATGTACTCATGATAAGTGCATATTAGCAAAAAAGTACAGAAAACCTAGGATTCAACCATCCTAGGAAGAATACGAAGAGGAGGGTAACCACATAGGAAGAGCAACAGTCTCAACTAACCAAGAACCCTGGTAGCGCCCAGATACTGAGCCACTAACCAGCCAGCATATATGAACTGGTCTGAGCACTCCCAACCCCCTGACAAATACATAGCAGAGAACAGCCTGGTCTTATCTCATTGGGAGGAGACACAACTAATCTTCAACAGACATGAGGTCCCAGGGAAAGGGAGGGTCTGGTTGTAGGGGAGCATCCCTTTGGAGAAAAGGGGAAAGAAGAATGGGATGAAGAAAGTAGGAGGGGGGTCAAGGAGTAGAGCAACAGCTGGATTGTAAAACAGATAAATAAAAATAAATACATAAATAAATATATGCCATAAGAACAGCTGAAAAATTTAAACAACATCCATAAGGAATTAAAATATTTTCTGTAAAAAGTTCACAAATGCTAAATTATATATACTTTTAGAATAGTGTAGTTTAGGGATATATTTACAAAATGACCCAAGAGATATGTTCATAAATTTTGCCTTTCAGGTCTCAGTATAAATTTAGTTCTGAAGTCTTTGATCCACAATGGGCAACTCTAATGAAAAGTTCTCCAAGGGCACCCTTCACATCCTTGTTTCTAAGGCTATAGATGAAGGGATTCAGCATGGGGCTGACCACAGTATACATCAGTGAAGCAACCATTTTTTTGTGGCTAGAATGGAGCACAGAAGAACTGAAGTAAACTCCAATTGTTGACCCATAGAACAAACACACCACACAGAGGTGAGACCCGCAGGTGGAAAAGGCTTTGTACTTACTCACAGTAGAGGACATCTTTAGTAATGCTGAAGCAATCTGTGAGTAAGACATAAGGATTCCTGTTATAGGAATCACACCTAGTAGGAAAGTCAACACATACATGAAGACATTATTGATGTAAGTGTCAGAGTTGGATACTTTGAGAACTTGAGCCAGTTCACAGAAGAAATGTGGAATTTCTGTGCCTCTAGGGAAGTTCAGTTCATTCATCAGTAGAACATGAATCAGGGAGACCCAGAACATGATAATCCAAAACATCAGAACCAGAAGGACACACAGCCGAGGGTTCATGATAACAGTGTAGTTGAGGGGGTGACAGATGGCTACATACCGGTCATAGGCCATTAAAGTGAGTAGAAAATCATCCATCCCAACAAAGGTATTAAAAAAATATACCTGCGTAAGGCATTCTATGTAGGATATGTCTTTTCTCTGTGACTGCATGTTCACTAGCATCTTTGGTATTGTGGTTGAGATGAAACAGATGTCAATAAATGACAGGTTGGAGAGGAAGAAGTACATGGGGTTGTGGAGATGTGAGTCAGAGCTGACAGCCAGGATGATGAGCAAGTTCCCAAGCACAGTAACCAGATACATGGACAGGAACAGTCCAAAGAGAAGGGGTTGCAGGTTAGAATCATCTGAGAAACCCAGGATGAGAAATTCTGCTATCATTGTGTGATTCTCTGTTTCCATATAACTTCTGTATCTGCTAGAGAAAAGGTAAGTTTAGTTTTCAAATAGCTACTGACACATTACAAAATAACCTTTAGAATCATATCTTTCATTCTGATAATGACTGTCATTTACTTAATCAAGTGAATTTTCTTGATAATTCTTAAAAATCTGTAGTTTAATCTTTTTTTAGTATACCTAAGAATCTCTCTCCTTTATCATTTATAACTGCTATCAATTGAATTTTTCTATATGAGCTTATATAGGCAATTATTCTTTATTAAATCCTCTAAATTTTTAAATTATTTAATTTCTTTTCCTTTTAACTATTGTTTCAATAGCTCAATAACACTATCTTAATGAGATTTTTTCACTGTAATCTTTATGAGTCTTTTCTCTGAGTCCTTAATTATTTTGTAACTACACAGTTATTGCTATTATTATATTTGATGTTTAAAAATAATTTATCAGGAATATATTTCAATGATTGTTGGTTTTAATATTATTATTATTATTATTATTATTATTATTATTATTGATATACAAATTTCCACAAGTAAATATTAAACTGTGATTTAGAAATTAAACTTTTTGTCAGGTTTCTTTAGCATAATTCTAATTCATTTACTGACATCTGTGTATACTTGAGAAAAATCATTAGAATTATCAAGTTTGTCAAGAATAATTATCATTAAGAATACACAAGGGGGAATCCACCTTCTCAGAGGAGAAGGGGAATAGGAAATGGAGGAAGAAATGTAGGTGGGAGTGACCAGAATGTAAATAATGAGTGGGCTGTGAAGTGAATAACTAAAATAATAATAATAAAATTTAAAAATAACATATTAACTGGAGAAGCAGCAATTGATGATGCATTAATCAATATAAATACAATAGATGTTCTTTCTGTTTGAAAACTATAAACTGCTTATAATTAGTGGGATTTCCTGAAGCTCCTTCTTTTGTTCAAGCACTTGTAAGTGAATGTCTCTGGGAAGAGAAAGGAGTATGTGGACTATAGAGAAGAGAGTAGGAAACAAGTAAGCACGCTGTCAGTATAATAAAACAGGGAGAATAATTTTCCATATATGCTTATATGTCCATAATTAGAAGTAGTATTACATTTTTTGTGAAATCAGGATTACTAATGCTCAAAATATATAATCAGTGAATCTGATTACAAATACTGAAAGGGAACATAATCCAAATCATCACAGAAGAAATAAAATAGATTTATGGTGTTTAAATTACCACATTTTCAATGACAGAAAGTGTTCTTATAATGAATCTGTGAGAATATTATTTAATTTAGGAGAAAATACTTGCAAAATAATAAAGTAATTGATTCTGTGAGAGTGAGACAATGAAAAGTAGCATCTTCCCTGAAGTAGGATTGTTTAAGCAGAGACCAAAAAGCAATAGAAAAAATCATATGAGAGAGAGAGAGGGGGGGGGGGGAGAGAGAGATTGAAGACTAAGTAAAGAGTATGCCATTACTCTTTGATGTTCTGATCTGAAATTGGTGGAAATTTTAAAGATCAGTGAAATACGCAGATTATAATGGCATCAGGGACATGGATTGCCTTCTGTATTTCCTATGTCACTCTAACATTTAATTCACATTCTTTATAAGTCTGAGATCTTGTTTTTTTTGTCTCATTATTTGTGGTTTTGGAAGATCGTATTTTGCCTATTATATTTTAGGCCTAAATAAATAAAAATGTTAGAAGTGTAATAATTATCGAGGAGGAGAAATTACCTATAAAAGAGAAATCTTGTAATATTCTTTATATGTAAATGTGAGTACAAGGAAGAATAGTTAATCTAAAATAAAAATGCGATAACATTTATTTTAAGGGAGTAACATATGATGAAGAGAAAATTATAATCCTAGAAGTGGATCTTGAATAGTTATAAAATATGAAACAGGCCAAATGAATTTACAGGACTCTACAAGTCACACCAAAGAGTGGAGAATAGATTTTCTCTGAAAAATGAGATTTGAAAAATAACTAATATACCAAAGATGGAAAGATGAAAATATAATAAGATCTGGACAATAGACTTTATGTAAACTGAAGTATCTTTAAAGTACAGGGTCTTTACAGTAATAAACAGGTACTCTCCAGTTTACACTCTTCTAAGGGTCTAGCCCACTACATACATCTGCTCTGCTTTCCATATCTACCCCACTATCTCTGACCTGAGCATACCAGCTCTTCCAATATTCGTTCCTGAAGCTGTTTCCTCTCAATTACCTGTTCACAGAAGAATCAGATGAATTTCCGCAGCACAAATATCAGAGATAGATAAGGAGAAGAAAAAGCATTATTAAATTGTTGTGTGTCCCAGGGCTTGAATTCTCAATGTGCCTCATTAGTTTAATTGATCTGTTTTCTTTGCACTCTCCAGACTAGTTTCCCTGGGGTACAACAACAACAACAACAACAACAACAACAACCAGAAAACAGTATTTAAGGGATCCCTTTTCTTCTCAGAGTTCTAAATGTTTTAAAATATTATTATTATTATTATTATTATTATTATTATTATTATTATTATTGATGTGTTTCAATGCTACAAATTGGTAATCTTCACTTTTATGTTTCTCTGCTTGTACCTTAACTCAAGTTCTCAGGAAGAGCTGCAATAACATTATAAATTCTAAAAGACTGATGAGCACATAAATAATTGTGGAAAGGTAGACTTTTGTAGGTCCACAGTCAAATTGTCTTGACTGTTTCAGCTTCCTAAGTGGTCATTTACTGTCCAACTCTGTATGTGATCTAATATTGTTCTGTTTATTAGATAAATCTTTTTGAATGTATAAAGAAGTCCTTGGTGTTTACAAAAGTCTAACAATATTATTAGGCAGTATCTGAGACCTAAGAGTTCCCATTTTGCTATTACCACATACTCTGTTTTTACCAGTGTATTTATGATTTATGACTGAATATGCTCTTATGCTATAAAACATTGTGAAATTGTTACCACATTAAACATGGTATTCCAGCTAATGTGAACCTATGCTAATAGGCCATGATAATTTATAAGTGGCCCCAGAATAAACTATTTCTTATCCCCTTTGTAGTGAGATCCATGTTTTCTCTTTTGACACATAAATCTTGTTTTTCTCATTTACACATCATGTCCTATTCTCTCCACTCTGTACAGCTCCAGCACCCCCCTATTCTGGGGTATCAAACCACCATAGGACCAAGGGTTTCTCCTCCCAATGATGTCAGACAAGGCCATCCTCTGCTACATACCTATCTGGAGTCATGGATCCCTCCCTGTACACTCCCAGTCCCTGGAAGCACTGGGTTTGGCCAGCCAACATTGTTCTTCCTATGGGGTTGTAATCCTCCTCTGATCCTCCAGTCCTTCCACCAGTTCTACCACCGCCCCCACCCCCCCAGCTCAGTCTGATGGTTGGCTCCAAGCATCACATCTGCAATGGTCAGTTGCTGTCAGAACCTCCCAAGGAACAGCCACACCAGGTTCTTGTCAGCAAGCACCTTTTGGCATCAGCAACAGTGTCAGGGTTTAGTAGCTGCACACAGGATGGGTCCCCAGGTGGGGCAGTCCCTGGATGACCCTTCCTTAAGTCTCTGCTCCACTTTTTTGTCCCTATCTTTCCTTTGGACAGGATCATTTCTGGGTTAAAAACTTTGAGATAGGTGGCCTCATCCCTTGACCAGGGGTCCATGCCTATCTACTGGAGGTGGTTTTTTTCATCTACTTTTTGTCTGCAACTGATGTGCTGTTACAATTTCCATGGCTCAACAATATTCCACTGTTCTGCAGTAAGATTTTTCTGACTACACCAATCTCATTAGATGTTACTAAAATTTATACATTTTTTATCTTGTTTCAAATTTAGTATGTCATGTTTCCATAAACAGTTCAATTTCTTCCAATAAATTTCATATAATATAATATAATATAATATAATATAATATAATATAATATAATATAATATAAATGTAATACAATATAAAATATAATATAATATATATTATAACTTTATTTTATAAGTTTGTCTAATGTTCCTGTTGAATTTAATGTTTTTTTTTTTAATAATCTCCTTTTAACTTAAGTTGCATTAAAATGCTTCTTTTCTCTCTTCATTTTGGTTAGTTTTGCTAAAATTTATCAATATGTCTTCTGTTTTGTTTTTATTTGTTTGCTTTTTTTGAAGTGTTGATAATGAAACCCAGGATGTTACACATGTTACATAAATATTTTACAAATCTACATTCTTAGTCATGATGTTTTTCTCTTTTGAAAACCAACGCTCTGCTCTTGAAAGCTTTAAGTGTTTTTCTAGGTTCAATTTTATTCTTTTCAACTCTCTTACTATTTTTCCTTATTTTGGCAGTTTTCCTTTCTTACAACTATAGGACACACCACCTGTTTTCTTAATATGTATATATTAATGTATGTAGCAATAGTTACACACCATCCTATGAGAACAAACTGCCTTTTCTGCATTCCACATATTTTTTTTCTTTAATTAAATCTATCCTCTGACAATTTCACACATAGGCATAGTGGATACACAATTGTCACCTCCTACCGTCTTTGTACTCTCTACTAACTTCTCAACTCTGGTCTGTAGGAGTTCCTTTCTCACATTCCTGTGTATTTGTTTTGTTTTCTGACCCTCTGTTATTAACCAGGGCCATCTGTGCAATATAAGTCAGAAGTTACCTGTTGGAACTTAGTGACTCAGAAGTGGGTATATAAGTACCTATTTGCTGGTCAGTTCTGCTTCTTCCTTGGTAATATTCAGGCATTGTTATATACCATGATAGAATGAAAGAAAGGGAGCTTGCTCTGGGAGGATGAGTTCATAAGAACTTGGTTGGCTTGAGTGCAGGGGAAATAAACTTTCTCCTAGGTGGTTTTCAGATTTACAGCTCTCTTTACTTTGGAATGATAAGAGCTATGTAAACCTTGGGGAGCAAATAGGAATTTTCAAGGTCAATGTACATTATTGGTTCTTATCTAGGTGCTGGGAATTCTTCATTTGCATCAGAAGGAATTCCAGGTGCTTGCTGGACATGTCCTTATAGGGAGAAAGGAAGTTAAACCTGTAATTTGGCCAGCAGGCTACCTCAGTGGTGGTGGAGATGGGGGTTGCAAGGAGACATGCAGCAGAGCTTGCAGACCCAGAATAGGAAGGGAGAGAAACTTATTCTTGCCAGTCTCAAAATGAGATTTTCAGGGTGTGGAAACAACTTGACTGTACTCTTGTTCCAGGCCCATTTTCCTGGTTGCACTTGCCCACAATATATCTCATGATTTATCAGTAACAAGTAATTCACTAGTAAGGGACGCCAAGAGCCCCTCCCAAGTCTCTCATATACTCTTGTATGATGTGTTTTGATTTTTCACTGTATTATATAAATTTTAATTATTGTTTTACTTCTAATAACTTACTATAATCTAACATTTACTGTTATTATTATTATGTTTGTAAATTTTCTGAAGGTTTTCTTGGTGATTTATAGTCTCATTTCATTATACTCCAATGTGTAAAAAATTACCTCAATGATATTTTTATTTAATGGTTGAGTGTTGATGTGGCATAAACTGTGATCCTTTTTTGAGAACATCCCATAAGCTTTTGAAGAGAATGTGTATTGTAGAATTGTGAAGTGAAATGTTCTGTAAGTATTGTCTATTTAATTTATAGTCAATCATCCAGTTTGTATGTGTTAATGTGATATTAAAACAATGTATATCTAACTATCCTCAATAATTGTTTTGAAGCAAGCAGTAACACGGGAATTGCAAGATAGATGTAGTTCCATCTCTATCTCTATCTCTATCTCTATCTCTATCTCTATCTCTATCTCTATCTCTATCTCTATCTCTATCTCTATCTCTATCTCTATCTCTCTATCTCTATCTCTATCTCTATCTCTATCTCTATCTCTATCTCTATCTCTATCTCTATCTCTATCTCTATCTCTATCTCTATCTCTGTCTATATCTATATCATCTATCATCTCTCTCTCTCTATCTCTATCTATATCATCTCTATCTATATCTATCTATATCTACATGTATATCTATATATACCTATATATGTAGATATAAATATATATGAAATATAGAAATTTTTATTTATAGAAATGAAGTTATATAATTTGTAAGAAAATTGAAATACCTATAAATAGTAATATTAAAATTATCTAGTCTTAAATTATTGACATTGTGTGTTCACTTTTATTTATGGTTACAATGATTTCCATAGCCCCATAAAATTCAATATATGTAAAAATAAAATTAGATGGCCTCATACTCACGAGGCAGCAAAAAATAGACTCAGAAGAACACAACAAAAATGAGAACATAAAGTTTGCAGTGGCATGTGAGGAGGGTATTGGAGAAGTTGGGGAGAAGTGAGTTAGTTATGATCAAAATAAAATTGATAAAAACATTGCATTTTAAAGCAGGATTAAATGGAAGCTCTGGGGAAATGAAGTAAGGAGAATATGTTCTACATACAATAAATGGTGTGAAACCATTTGATAAACTGGAAAATATAAAGAGTATTATATACATTAAGAATTGTATTATAAAGGTGTGTATTCTTCTATTATAAGTTATTGTATTCTAGTTTTTTTCTATTGTTTTCTTCTATTATATAGTGTCTTCTCATTTGCTTATCTCTTCTTTGTTAAGTTTCAAACCCTGGGAAAAATGGCTAAGGTGCCTATTTAATATGTCAAAGTGAACCTGGATGCTAAATTCTCTCAGCATTCCTCTGGCCTTATTTGTTTGTACAAGGTCGTCCCTTGCATACTCTACCTCCTACTGTGAACTCTCCAACCCAAGGGGCTGGGCTGCTTTTTGCTATATGATCCAATCATTTTGATTACCTGCCCCTTTTGTACCTTTGTCTTCTTGGCTACTGAATCTTGGTCCCTCTCTCTCCCTTCTCCCTTCCCCTTCCTCTCTCCACACATGGCTCAGATCAGGGTCATGTCCACTCTGAACCTTTTTAGGTTTCTGTGCCTTTTTAAAAAATCTATAATAACGTTCTTCTCCAACATACCTAGGAGTCCTGTTCTTTTTAAAATTTAGCTGCTGCCAAGACCTCGGGCATAGAATAAATAAGCACCCTCCCCAAGGAACTCAGCTGCTCTGAACCAAGCTGCTGATCTAATTCTTTTAAGGTGTGTATGGATCATTTATTTCTTCTGTCTTTTGCCACACAGCAAATTTGATTGTAGGGTCCTACTCTTCAACCACTTCTTCCTTCCACTTTAACTATTCATCCATCTCTCCTCACCTACTCAGTATCTTTTCTCTGTGTCTGCCTGTCTCTCTCTCTCTCTCTCTCTCTCTCTCTCTCTCTCTCTCTCTCTCTCTCTCTCTCTCTCTCTCTCTCTTTTTCTCTCTCTCTCTGCTATGCCCTTTTGGGCTGCCCACCATGTGGACATCTCCTTGAACTTTTGGGAATCTCCTTGCTTTGCTGCCCACCATTTGAACTTTTCTTTGCTATGCTCTTCTATGCCCCACTACACGCATATTTCTACTTACTTAGACACTTGTATATCTTCAGCTCTTTTCTCCTTTACCTTCTCTAACTACTTGTCTTACTTATATTAACTACTTGTCTGACTTCTTCTACTGGGTATCACTACAGAGTTCCCTGACTTGTCTTCTTTACAATCATAAAACGTAGGGTTATCTGGTCCAAAGTCTGCTCCACTACAGGGCTTGACAGCTTGGGGAGGAAGGACTAGGGAAGTTGACCACGCTTACCCCACGCAGTCACAACTAAGGCCACTCCCATTGATTGTTCGGTGTTTCACTTATCCCAGGTCTGTGTCTTGTCCTGGAGATGCCTCCCAACTTCCTCATCCCTGTCAGTTGTAGATTTTCAGTCATTTTCATGACCTTCTAGCCTTCCTTCCTTCCCCACAGCTGATCCTGAACCTACCATTCCCCTCCAAACGCCACCTGTCTCCGTTCTTTCTCCATCTGCCTCTTATGACTACTATATTCTCCCTTCTAAGGAGACTAAAGCTTCCTTGTTTGGGCCTTTCTTCTTGTGTAGCTTCTTTGGATATGTGTAGTACAGCATTCTACCTGTATTTTATGGCTAATATACATTTATAAGTGAGTTCATAGCAAACATATCCTTTGGGACTGGGTTACCTCACTCAGGATGATAGTCTCAAGTTTCCTCCATTTGCCTGCAAAACATAGTCTTTGTTTTTAATAGCTAAACGGTATTAAATCATGTAGATGTTTGACATTTTCTTTCTCTATTCTTCAGTTGAGAGACATCTAGATTGTTTCAAGTTTCTGGTTATTATGATGAAGCTTCTGTGAACATAGGTCTTTGTGGGATGGTAGAGCAACTTTTGAGTATATGCCCTGGAGTGCTGTGGGGCGCTGAGCTATGAGAGACAATCAGGTACCTGGTCGAATGAGCTTCTGAATCCCAGATACCCTTTGGGACGGCAGGCGTTCAGCTCTGTTCTTGGTCCCCTGGCTCTCTCAGCTTCTGCTATTCACAGCCTCTCCCACAGAGAGAGGTTGAGAGGTCTATGACCATCGGGTCACGTAGGAATAGTGTCCCAGGCTCTCCTTACATGCATATGAGGCATCCCCAAAACCTCAGACTAAGCCACCCACCTCAAACTGTATATATTGAGCTTAATTGAAAAGTAAAGTGCATGCAAGAATCATCCTGTGTTCGAGAGTTTGAGAGCTTCTGTCATTCTTCACCATCTAGCGGGGGGAGGGGGGCTTTCACCGGCTCAAGAGCTGTAACACTTAAGAAGAGAGCCAGCGCCCTTCAGGGTTCTCCTCTCTCTGCTACAGAGAGGGCGACAGGCAGCAGCAGATCTTCCCCACTGGTGCTCTGCCCTCTGCCCACAGCGACAGCGACAGAGACAGTGGCTGTTTGCATCCTATCTTCTGCCAAGCCGGAGACTTTGTGGGACCCAGCTGGAGGCGGGTCCAACAGAGTGCTATAGCTGGGTCTTGAGGTAGAACTATTCCCAGTTTTCTGAAAATTTGAAAAATTATTTCCAAGTTTGACCTCCCACCAGCAATGATGAAATATTCCCCTTGCTCCACATCCTTGACAGCATGTGCGATCTCTTCAGTTTTTGATCTTTGCCTTTCTGATGGGTGTAAGATGAAACCTCAGAGTTGTTTTGATTTGCATTTACGTAATTACTAAGACTGAAGATTTTTAAGTGTTTCTCAGACATTTGAGATTCCTCTGTTGAGAATTCTCTGTTTAGCTCTGCTTTTATTTATTTATTTATTTATTAATTGACTGATTGATCTTTGGTCAGGTCTTTTGGGTTGTTGGTGTTCAACCTCTTGCGTTCTTTGTAAATTTGGGATATTAGCCCTCTGTCAGATGTAGGGTTGGTGAAGATCCTTTCCCAATCTGTAGGGTGCTGATTTGTCCTATTGACAGTGTTCTTTGCCTTACAGAAAATCTTTAGTATCATGAGATCTGATTTATCAATTGATGCTTTTAGAGTCTGAGACATTGCTGTTTTGTGCAGGAAATTGTGTCCTATACCAATACATTCAAAGCAATTTCCTACTTTGTCTTCTATGAGATTTAGTGTATTGGTTTTATGTTAAGGTCCATGATTCACTTGGACTTGAGTTTTGTGCAACATAATAAATATGGATCTATTTTCCTTCCTGTACATAGAGACATCCAGTTAGAACAGCACAATTTGTTCAAGGAACTTTCTTATTTCTGTTGTATCATTTTGGCTTCTTTATGAAAAACCAAGTGTCCATAGTTTTGTGGGTTTATTTTGGGGTCTTCAATTTGATTCCGTTGATTAATGTACCTCATCTAGAATCTTCAGCATCTAATGAATTGTGTAATTTTTTTTACTTTGGTTATATGCTAGATTATGCTGATAAATTTTCATATATTGAACCATCCCTGCATCCCTGAGATGAATCCTACTTGATCTTGATAGACTGTTTTTGATGCATTTCTGGATTTGATTTGTGACTATTTTATTGAGTGTTTTTACATCAATATTCATAAAAGCAACTGGACTGCATTTTTTTGATGAATCTTTGTGTGGTTTAGGTATCATAGTGACTGTGGCCTCACATAATGAGTTTGGCAGTGTTCCTTCTGTTTCTATTCTGTGGAATACTTTGAAAACTATTTGTATTGTTAGAAAGTCTGGTAGAATTCTGCACTAAAGTCATCTGAGCCTGGGCTGTTTTGTTTGTTGTTTGGGAGACATTTAATGAACGCTTCTACATATTTAGGGCTTTTATTGCTGCTTAAATAGTTTACCTGATGTTGATTTAACTTTGGTAAATAGTATCTGTCTAGAAAATCTCCCACTCTGTCAATATTTTCTAATTTTGTTTATTGTCAGCTTTTGATGTAAGACCTAATGATTCTTAGAATTTCCTCTGTGTCAGTTGTTATGTCTCCATTTTCATTACTGATTATGTTTATTTGCATACTGTCTCTCTGTCTTTCAGTTGATTTGGGTAAGAGTTGGTTTATGTTGTTTATTTTCTCAAAGGAACAGGTCTTGGTCTAGTTGATTTTTTATACTGTTTTCTTTGTTTCTAACTGATTGTTTTCAGCCCTGATTTTTATTATTTCCTGTCTTCTACTCTTCTTTGGTGTTCTTGCTTATTTGTTTTTTTCTGGAGCATTCATGTGTACCTATAAATTGCATGTGTAAGAAATTTCTTTGTTTTTTTCTATGGAGGCATTTAGTACTATGAACTTTTCTCTTAGCACTGCTTTCATTCTGACTCAAACATTTGTGTATGTTGTGCCTTCACCTTCATTGAATTCTAGAACATCTTCAATTTCTTTCTTTATTTCTTCCGTGACCCAGAGATCATTGAGTAGAGAGCTATTCAATTTCCGCAAGAGTATAGGATGTACAATGTTTCTTCTGCTGTTGAAGTCCAGCTTTAATCCATGGTGATCTGATAAGTTACAGGGCATTATTTCAATTTTCTTGTATCTGTTCAGGCTTGCTTTGTGACTGGCTATATGGTCAATTTTGGAGAAGAATCTTGAGGTGCTGAGAAGAAGGTATTCTCTTTCGTGTTTTGGTGAAATTTTTCTATAGACGTCTGTTAGGTCCATTTGATTCACTGTACAACTGTAAAAGGACAGCATAATTTCTGACTGAGCACTGGCCAGAGACGGTCAGAGACCCAGAAGGTTGGAGACCCAACAGGTTTCCCTGCAAGGGATGGCATACATTTTGCCACACTCCCAGACTCTAGGCTCCTGACACGAGGCTGAAGACTTCCATCAATCCGTGCCTTTTAGGCATGTAGGACAATGCCCCTACTATCCCCTCCACAGGTAGAGGCCATGGAGCCTCAAGATAGATATCCATATTAATGAGATACCTAACGTCCAGAGGGCATAGTCAATTAAACATTTCTTCCCAGACCTTCTTTCTTGCAAAAGGTTTTTAACCTCAGGCCTGCCCTGAGAATATCGGGGTACAGTTCCATTCATTTTTCCAGCAAATATTCCACCAAATATTGGTGAAAAAATGAATGGAACTATATATATGGCAACAAATATTTTAAGACCATAGTCTATCTCTCTTCTTTGGGACACACTGTGGGGAACTGTGGGGAAGGTTTTAAACTACTGATCCACTGCCTAATCTCTTGCCTAAGACTTCTCTACATTGCCATCCACGGAGGACACTAACTTAAGCAAGTGAGACAAACCAGCCACGACCTAGCCAAGAGGGTCTCCGTGACCAAGAGTCTCATCTCTGCGGGACACAGCCAGAGCTTTTTCCCCTCCCCTGTTCGGTTATGGGCCAATCTAGTCTTACACCCTCACTACTGTCGGTCCTGTGCTTCTCAGCAGCATCTGAGAGCCCAAGGACCTGAGAACCAAATGGTTTCCAGCCACCTTTTGGCTTGGGGACCCCTAACTCAAGAGCTCTGGCCCCCCAGGGACCTCAAACTGTGTTCTCCCAACCCCAAATGGAGTCTTGTGGCTTCTCAGAGCCTCATGTCTGTCTGGTACCAGTGTGGAATGAACATAGTCAACGTCCAACACCTCTGTCTCTCTGAGTCATGGCCCTAGCCCCTTGAGAGAGGCAGACGTGGGACCTACAACTTAGCTCACACGCTACAACCCAACAATTCATAATGTATATTACTTTCATAATTTCTTTGTTTAGGTTTTATCTGGATAGCCTGTGTTTTGGTGAGAGTAGGGTGTTGACATCACCCACTATTAAAGTTGGGGTTCTATGTATTATTTAAGCCTTAGCAATGTTTCTTTAACAAGTGTTGGTGTCCTTGTATTGGGACATAGAAGTTAAGAATTGAGATATTATGTTGGTAGATTTTTTCCTTTGATGAATATAAAGTGTCCGTCCATGTCTTTTTTGATTAATTTTGGTTGAATGTCTATTTGGTTAGATAATAGAATGGCTACTCAAGCTTGCTTTTGGGATTATTTGCTTGAGAAACTTTTTTCTAGTCTTTTATTATGAGGTAATGTCTATCTTTATTGCTGAGGTATGTTTCTTGTATGCAGCAGAATGATGGATCTTGTTTTTGCATTCATTCTGTTAACCTATGTCTTTTTATTAGGGAATTGAGTCTATTTTTTCAAGATATTAATGACCAGTGATTGTTACTTCCTGTTATTTTGATATTGGTGGTGATAAGTGTTTGTGTGTGTGTGTGTAAGAGAGAGAGAGAGAGAGAGAGAGAGAGAGAGAGAGAGAGAGAGAGAGCTTCCCTTGTTTTTGTTGGTATGGAATTACTTATTTCTTGTGTTTCATGGGTGTTGTTTTCCATTTTGCATTGGAGTTTTACTTTTAGTATTTTCTGTAGGGTTGGATTTGTGGATTGATATTGCTTGAATTTATATTTTTCTTGAAACATTTTGTTTTCTCCATCTATGGTGATTGAGGGTTTTTCTGGGTATAGTAGTCTAGTTTGTCACCTGTAGTTTTTTTTTAGAGGTTGCAGAACGTTTGTCCAGGATATTCTAGCTTTTAGAGTCTCTGTTGGGAGGTCGTGTGTAATTCTGATAGGTCAGCATTTGTATTTTACCTGGTCTTTAATTTCCTTGCAGTTTTTAATATTCTTTCTTTGTTCTACAGGTTTTATGTTTTGATTATTATGTGGCAGGAGGATTTTCTCTTCTGGTCCAGTCTAGTTGATATTCCATAAGTTTCTTGTATGTTTATAGGCATCTCTTTCTTTTTGGGGAGATTTTTTTTTCTTTGGTTTTGTTGAATATATTCTATGTGCCTTGGAGCTCTGACTCTACCTTCTTCTCTCTCTATTATTCTTAGGTTAGGTTTTTCTCTTGGTATGCCAGATTTCCTGGATGCTTTGTGTCAGGAATTTTTTAGATTTAACATTTTCTTTGATTGATGCATCAATTACTTCTGTTGCATCTTCTACACTAAAGATTCTCTCTTCCATCTCCTATATTCTGTTAGTGATTCTTCTGTTGTTCCTGTTGTCGTCCCTAGGCTTCCCACCTCCAGAACTTCCTCAGTTTGTGTTTTCTTTATTGCTTCTACTTCCATTTTTAGGTTTTTTTTTTTTGCAGTTTTATTTGTTTTGTTCGCCTCTTCAATTGTATTTTCCTATATGCCTTTAAGGGATTTATTTATTTATTTATTTATTTATTTATTTATTCCTGTTAAAGGCCTCTGCCTGTCTGATTGTATTTTCCATATTTTTAAGGGATTTATTTCTTTCCTCTTTAAAGACCTCTATCATCTATAAGATTGGATTTATGGTCATTTTCTTGTACTTCAATAGTGTTAGGACATCCAAGGACTACTGTTGTAGGGCAGCTGTGATTTTTTTTAGGTGTCATCTTGCTCTGGCTTTTGTTGATTTTGTTCTTTCAAAGGCTTTTAGCTATATGGATGTCTTTGTTACTCAAATGTTCACGTTGTAATAAGTATTGGTAGGAAGTTAACAAGGCTCTGATGAGTATCTGTGGGGTGTATAGTTCTGGATCAGCAAGTCTGCATGGTTCAGGATCTCCAGGTCTGATGAAGGTGGGCAAAGAGTTGGTGGGACAATGGAGGTCCCCTAGGGATACTAGTCTGCCCAGGGCAGCTTGGGGTATTCCAGAGGACTCAGTAAGCAGGGAAAATGGGTGGAAGAAGAGAAGATAACTTGTATGGTTAAGGCTTAGTAGGTCTATCGAAGGTGGGTGAGGGGTGGCAGGAGAATGGAGAACCCCTGAGTTAGCAGGCTGGGCAGAGCATCTTGGCTTGTCCTAGAGGAGTCAGGTATCAGGTAAGATTGGATGGGGGAAGGAAAGCTTACCTGTGTGGTTCAGGATACACAGGTCTGATGAAGATGGGCAGAGAGGTGGTGAAAGAATGGAGGTATCCCTTCTATAACAGGGTACTCAGGACAGCTTTGCTTGCCCTAGACTTTTATCTTTGATTTCTGATCATTTAGAGCAGTTTGCCAAAATACGTTTTTTTCTGGTCTCTCCTGATTTTTTTTTTGTTTTGTTTTATCTACTGAAGTTACTCTGTCCTCAGTCACATCCAGAGTAGTGTTGTTTTTAACAACAGGTATTAATCTTTTGATTATTCTGAGAGTGAGTTTCTCTAATGCTGAAAGAGAATGATTAAATCAAATTTGATAACAGGAACTGTGGGAGAAACCTAGGATGTTTCCCAATAGCAAAGGGTTACCTTGCTTGTTCCTACCTGATCTGCACTCATTAGTACATTCTGGCCTTTTCCATACCTTCTACATACTCTAAAAAGGCTTGTGTCTTCTTTTTATATTATGTGTAGAAGAAACACTGTTCCTATGAACAACTTGCCTATAATTCCTTTTAAAATGACCTTGCTTGTCACAATTAAAACATGACATTTTGATCTTAAAACTTTTGAAATCACTTTATTACCAGGAGATCAAATATCAGCCATATTTCTAAAGCTTTCGTCTATTAGTGCTGATCTTGTCTTTAAAGGACTGATTACAATTTTAAATTTGAAATGAGTATTCCAAAAACTCATTGATATTTGTTTGATTTCTGAATCTGATACTGTTCTATTTACAGCTGAAGTCAATTGTTGCAAAAAAATCAGTGAAGTCTTCTTTTTAGTAAATTACTCAGGTGTCTTTCCTGAGTCTTTAAACTTGTCCCAAACATTTAAAGGTGCTATAGAGCACACCAAATATCATCATCAAATTCAAGCTGCCTTTGTAACTCAGCATAATGACCTTCACCTAGCAATTGATCTTGGGAAATATTAATACTTCTAGCCCTATTTTGTTGTTCTAAGGCCACAGCTTCCTCTTTCCATCAATAAGCCATTGTAATTGAAGAAAAGCTTCCAGTATTGCTGTCACCAAATCTTTCTAGTCTTGGGGCATAATTCTGTTCTATGTTGCCCATGAATTTATTATCTGTTTCATATATGGTAAATGCATATTATATTAAATGATCATGACCAGGAGTCTTCTCAAATCTAATATGTCTATACGATTCCATTTAACTTTTTCATAACCTTTGGGGTGCCTGTCATCTGCCAGTGATTCTTGTATAGAAACTGCATAAACAAAGGTTGGTTTTCTTACAGTCTTGGACAGCTCCTCTTCAGTTTCATCCTGTGTTGGCATGGTAGGTTCTTGACTAAATTTGTCTGAATATTTTTCTTATTTTCATTTATAAATCTTATAAAGCCCCCTTGTATTTTATCAATCCTCTTTTCATATTTGGCACAAAAGTTTCTATGGCTATTAAGAATGAATATGAAATACTAGAATAAGAATAATTATAATTAGTATTATGTCAATCTCCATTGTCATTCATCTTTTAATTTTCTACTTATATTTTCAATCATCAAAAGTAGCACTATACATAATTCTAATGTCCTATAATATGATATTGCCCATCCTTAACGTGGGAAACATTTTTCCTTTTAAAACTATGTAACTCTCTCCTTGAGAACTTCACATGTGTTTTTCCATATCTGATGGTTTTACTTTTTCTACAGCTGGTTTTATTTTTCTGTCCTTGTGGTTTTACCATGTGTTTGAACACCTAATTTTTTTGTTTTTTTGTTTTTTAATAGAGTCCAAATAGTTTGATTTTAGCAAAGAAGATTTGGGAGCCAGATGCTAAGAAGAAAGCCTGTTAGCTCAATTGACCTTCTTCTTCATCCAATGTCCCAGAGAGAATTCCCTCTCTCATGCCACCCCAAAGAACCTGCTTCAAACTGAATGTCCCTCCCTTCTACTTCATTATGTCTCTTTAGATGTCCCTCTGACTCCCTCTCACTCTCTCTGTTTTTCTCTTAATAATCCTATGATCACTTCCTGTGAACTTGTTGCTTGTTCCTCCTCTTGACCTATGGTTAACTTTATTTAACCTTGATTACAATATCCAAGCAGAAAGGTCTTGAAATAAAGGTATGTGTTAAGAGTGAATCACGATACAACTAAAAACAGTTTTTTCAGTAAATAAGACAATCTTGGGCTTCACAGTTTGATTAAATATCATGCAACAGGGATCAAATATCAAACTACACCATGCTTCTGAAAGCTGTGAGTCTGCAGTCACTCACTACTTCCAAATAAAAGAGTCACTTATCATTGATGACATCTATATTATTCAGGGAATATCAACAACCATGTAGAAGGTAGTTTGTTTGGCATGAAACATTTATTTAGAAAAAAATTGACAGGAGTGATTTTCCCACTAGATACTTAGGACTTCTTTTGCTATGAGTCTCTCTCCCTCTCTGTCTCTCTCTCTGTCTCTGTCTCTTTCTCTCTCTCTCTCTGTCTTTTACACACACACACACACACACACACACACACACACACACACACCTTTTTCTTTTTCCCTCAGGTTTATACCATACAATGTATAAATATCTAGACATGAATGGAAGAATGATAGTATTCCACCCCCACCGACTCAGAAATATTCTGGATAAAAGTATAGAAAAAAATTAAAAAGTCAGAGAAAACTGAAGAGAGTGATGTGGAATTCTGGCTTCCAGACATGACATAGCTACTGTATTCTTGAACACAGAGCAGATGTGATTAGCTAAACAAGAGCTCTACAAAATTTGGTCTGTCAAACCTTGCCTTGGAAGCTGAAGAGGCTCATAGCACTCTGCCTTAGTTAGGGTTATTGTTGCTGAGAAAAGACACCATAAACATTACAAGTTTTATAAAGGATGGGATTTAATTGGGGTAGCATAGTTTTAGAGGTTTAGTTCATTATTATCATGGCAGAAAGCATGGCAGTGTCCAGGCAGACATGGTGCTAGGAAAGAGCTAAATGTTCCATATCTTAATCTCACTGTAACCAGAATAGACTGACACTTCTGCACTGGGTGAAAGTTAAGCTTCGAACCTCAAAATTCACCATCACAGTGATTTACTTTCTTCAACAAGGCCACACCTACTTGAACACAGCCACACCTCCTAATAATATCAGTTCACATTTGCCAAGCATATTCAAACCACCACAGTCCACACCTGTCTCTGAAGTTATAGCTGAGGGAGAGAGAAATACATTGTAGTATAATGTCCTGATATTAGTATTTCTATCACATTTCTCGTAGGAAAAACAATGATACTATTAATTTAAGGTGAAGAACATTAACATCCCCAAATGATTTTGATGAACCCCTTTTGACTTCATAAGCCATATTTCACATCAAATCTAAAATATAAAAAAAGACCCATGAGAATGATTGTAAACTTTAAATACCATGCATATGGAATTAAAATATTGTTTTGTAAAAAAGTATGTAAATGCAAAGTTACATAAATTTTCATAATAGTATAGATTAGGCATGTGATTTTTTTGATAGAAGAAAACCCAGGAGAGGTATATTTATAAAATTTGCCTTATATTTCTTAGTATGAATTTAGTTCTAATGTCATTTATCCAGGATGGACAAGTGGCAACTCTGATTAAAAAGTTCTCCAAGGGCACCCTTCACATCTGTGTTTCTCAGACTATAGATAAAGGGGTTCAGCATAGGGCTGATCACAGTGTAGATCAGTGAAACAATCATTCTTTTTTGGGTAGAATGGACCACAGAAGAGCTGAAGTAAACTCCAATTCCTAACCCATAGAACAAACATACCACACAGAGGTGAGACCCACAGGTGGAAAAGGCTTTGTACTTACTCACAGTAGAGGACATCCTTAATAAAGATGAGACAATCTGTGAGTAAGATATAAGGATTCCTGTCATAGGAATCACACCTAGTAGGGAAGTCAACACATACATGAAGACATTATTGATGTAAGTGTCAGAGTTGGATACTTTGAGAACTTGAGCTAGTTCACAGAAGAAATGTGGAATTTCAGTGCCTCTGGAGAAGTTCAGTTCATTCATCAATAGAACATGAATCAGGGAGACCCAGAACATTATGATCCAAAACATCAGAATCAGAAGGGCACACAGCTGAGGGTTCATAATAACAGTGTAGTTGAGGGGGTGACAGATGGCTACATACCGGTCGTAGGCCATTAAAGTGAGTAGAAAATCATCCATTCCAACAAAGGTATTAAAAAAAAATATCTGCATAAGGCATTGTATGTAGGATATGTCTTTTCTCTGTGACTGCATGTTCACTAGCATCTTTGGTATTGTGGTTGAGATGAAACAGATGTCAATAAATGACAGATTGGAGAGGAAGAAGTACATGGGGTTGTGGAGATGTGAGTCAGAGCTGACAGCCAGGATGATAAGTAGGTTCCCAAGCACAGTAACCAGATACATGGACAGGAACAGTCCAAAGAGAAGAGGTTGCAGGTTAGAATCATCTGAGAAACCCAGGATGAGAAATTCGGATATCAATGTGTGGTTCTCTGTTTCCATATAACTTTTTTATCTGTTAGAAATAAGGTAAGGATGGTTTTCAAATAACAGATTCTGATACCTCACAAAATAACTCTTGAAAGCCTATCTTTCATTCTGACAATGACTGTCACTTACTTAACCAGCTTAATTCTGTGACCATTTTAAAATGTGTACTTATTATTGTTTGTAATTTAGCTAAATCTCTAATTTATCATCACAACTGCTGTTAATGGAATTTTTTATGTGAACTTATGTGGGCCATTTATTCTTTCATAAACCTTGAAAACATTTGAAGTAAATTAATTTCTTTTTTATGATTGTAATAATTTATTTCTTTTAATAGCTCAATAATCTCCACTAAATGATGTTTATCTGTTATTATCTTTATGATTTTTTTTGAATCCTTAAATATTTTCTAAGTGCATGATGATTGCTGTTACTATATTTGATATTTAAAATTGCCTTATGAATACTATATTTCAATGGGTGTTGTTTTTCATTTTCATACTATTACTATTAATATTAAGTGACTACTTTATAATAGCTATTTGAGTACATGAAACTCCACAAGTTACTATTTAACTGTGATTTAGGAATTAAACTTTTTATCAAGTTTCCTAAACATAATTTTTATTTATTTAGTGATATCAGTGTAAATGAGAAAATCATGAGAACTTATAATTTGTCAGGGATAAATATCATTGAGCCTACCCTGTTAAGTGGAGCAGCAGCAATTCATGATGCATTTATTAATATAAATATAACAGATGTTCTTTCTATTTGTAAACCATGAACCACTTACAATTAATGAGATTTCCTGAAGCTCCTTCTTTTCAAAAACTGCTTCTGAGTGAACATCTCTGGAAAGAGAAAGGAGTATGTGGAGTATAGAGATGAGAGGTGAAAACAAGATAGCATACCATCAGTATAATAAGGCAGAGGGAAGTGTATTTTCATACGTGCTTGTATTTCCATAGATAGAAGTGTAAATACATTGCTGTGAAATCCAGAGCACATGGTTAAAATATATAATCAATTAATTTGATTATAAATATTGAAAGGTAATGTAAACAAAATCATCATAGAAAAATAAAAGTGAATTATGACATACACATTGCCAGTTTTCAATGATAGAATGTGTTGGTATTATGAATGCCTCAGAATTCTATTTAATTTAGGACAAAACACCTGCAAAGTAGTTATTTATCCCATGACAGTGAAGCAATGAAAAAGTAATACCTTCTCTGTAGTAGTATTGTTTAAGCAGGAAATATAAAGTAGGAGAGACAAATGAGAAAGTGAGAGGGGAGAAGCATTCAAGGCTGAGAAAACAAAATGTAGTCACTCTATGATGTAGTCACTTGGACTTGGTGATGATTTCAATGACCAGTGAAATAAGAAGCAAAAGATGAGGGCATCAGGGACAAGGTATAAGGTTCATGTACTGTCTTCTGTATTTTCTTTATGTCAATCTAACATTTGTTAATTCACATTCCTTATTAGTCTGAGATTCTGAATTTTTGTCTCATTATTTGCATTTCTGGTGAATTGTACTTTGCCTATTATATTTTAGGGCCTAAATGTTAGAAAAGAAATAAATATTGTAGAGAAATCAACAACAAAACAGAAATTTTACAAAAAAATTTTACATGAATGTTAGTACAGGGGAAATAGTAAATATAAATAAAAATTCATTAATGTATATATAAAGGGAGCAACACATGACAAACAGAAAATTATAATTCTAGAAACAAATCTTGAATAGATATGAAATATAAAATTGGGCAATGGAAGTCTTACATGATTCTATAAGTCACAGAATTGAGAGGAAAATACATAGATTCTCTTCAGAAAATGGAATTGGAACATAACTAATACTTCAAAGATGAATTGATGGAAATGGAATAATGTCTGGAAAAGAGACTCAACGAGATGTTTATAATAATAGAACAAACAGGCACTTCCCACTTTACAGTCTTCTAAGGGTCTAGCCCACTACGTGCATCCTCTCTGCTTTTCTTATGTACCTCACCAGCCCTCACTGGAGCTTTGTTACTGAAGCAGTTTCCTCTCAATTATTTGTGCAGATAAGGCAGATCAGATGAGTTTCCACAGCACAAATATTGGTAGTGGAGAGATAAGGAATGAAGGAGCACTATTAAATTGCCATGTGTCCCAGGGCTTAAATTCTCAAAGTGCTTCATTAGTTTAATTATTCTATTGTCTTTACACTCTCTAAAAGTTTCCCTGGTGTACAAAAGAAGTAAACTTGAAAACTGTTAGTCAATTTGGTGTTTATGTAGTTAATAGCAAATGGTGATTGATTTATTTTCTCATAGGAAGAACTCTTTATTAGGTTTTATTAAAAAATCATGCTGTGTTTCACACCCTACAAATGTTAATTATACAATCAACAATTCAAGGAAATCTGTAACATGTCTTCTTGAACAACATTACTGGAGTTGAGAAGTGCTATATACACAATATTATAAAAGAAAGTAATACTCTTTGTATTATAATAAATCATGTTTATTTTTCCATCTTGTTAATTATCTTACTTGACAGATAAAATCTTACATATGTATTCCATAATATATGATGTTAGAAGTATTTTACATTAGTCATAAATTAAACCTGAGAATTAACTTATACATAAAATTATTATTTCAGATTAGTGTATTGTTCATGAACACATGTAACTAGTGCATCACCAATTACATTTACTCTGGTATACACACTATTATATATTCCCAGAGTCAAATGGCTGTTCAACTGTATTGATTACTTACAAATCCCTTTTGTTCTTCTCTAGGGTAAGCTGAAGAAATTCCAAATATCAATGAGATCATGCTCCATTTTCCTTACTTTGCTTGTTGCTTGGTTTATTTCCAAACACACACACACACACACACACACACACACACACACACACACACACACTCACACCACAGAAACACACACACCACACATACTCACACACCACACACGTACTCACACACACACCACACACAAACACACAGCACACACTCATACCACACATACCACACACACTCACACCACACACCACACACACACACACACACACACACACCATAAACACACTCACACCACACACACACTCACACCACACACAGACAGACAGACAGACAAACTGTTCAAGGAATTCCTTTTCTTCATAGCTTTCTAAATGCTGATTTTGATATTATTATTATTGATGCATTTCAATAAAATTGAAGTAATCTTTACTTTTATGTTTCTACGTTTGTGCATTAACTCAAGTTCTCAGGGAGAGATGCAACAACATTAAACTCTCTACAGGACTGATTATTACATAAATAATTGTGTCGAGTTAGACTTTTGTATGTTCACAATCAAGTTGTCTTGGGTCTTTTAGTTTCTCAAGTAGTCATTTACTGTCCAACTGTGTATGTAATCTAATATCTTTTCATTTATCTGACAAATCTTTTGGGATATAGAAAGAGGTCTTTAGCATTCATGAAAATCTAACAATATTATTAGGCAATATCAGAAGCCTCAGAGTTCCCATTTTGTCATTACAGTTTACTGTATGATTTCACCACACAATTTCAAAGCATCTTTATTTATGATTTATGTTTGAATGTGCTCTCATACTATAAGACTTTATAAACTGTTACCATATTAAACATGATATTTCAGATACTGTGAACCTTTTTTACTAGATCATGGTCATTTTTAAGTTATCCCAGAATAAATGATTTCTTCTTACCTATGAGGTAAGATCTGCATATTCTGTGTTGACACACAAATCTTGTTTTGCACATTTACACACCCTGTCCTATTCGCCACTCTCTAACTCTGACCCGTTAGTGTGCCTTTCATAGTTCTCACTAGTCTGTACTCATCATTTTATCATCTTCTACTTGTAGAAGCAACACATAACATCTGTCTGACTCATCTGGTCTGACATGATGACCTTCTCTTTAATCGCCTATGCTCCTGTGTCATCCTCTTCCTCACATCCTGCATTTTCGTGTTTATAACCCCTGTGTTAAAAAGTACAAATTATGATTTGATAACAATAAAAAAAAAAGAAAAGAAATAACACACAGTGTCCCCCTGGCTCTGCTGACTTAGCTTCTGACAATCCATTTTTTTGTTCTCAGAAACACTTTGAATTATAAAATGTTATTGTGGTTTTTGTTAGTATGCTGGGTAAAATAATTTTTATTGATTTCATTTTAAACTTTAAAGTTTGCAGTGAGTTAAAATGTCCTTCAACATAATTATAGGTCATATTTATTTTCATATTGTAAAATGCTAGTTAATCTGTTGAACATTTTAAAAAACAGGATTCCTTTTTGAGAATTTCATATATGAGCACTGTATTTACATAATTTTTCCCTTTCTCTCCTTCCTCCCACTCTTCCTAACCCCCCATACTTTTCAAATACATCTTATTATTTAATTATTGTTCATATATGTATGTATATATGTATACATGTATAAGTATATATATATGTATATACAAATACTGATAAAGTGTTTTGAACTAGAAAAAAAAATAAATGTTCTAGTGACAAAAAATGAAAATGAAAATGCAAAATGCAAAATGCAAAATGCAAAAAGTTCCTAACCCAAAACATCCAGGAAATCCAGGACACAATGAGAATATTAAACATAAGGATAATAGTTATAGATGAGAGTGAAGATTCCCAATTAAAGGGCCAGTAAATATCATCAACAAAATTATAGAGGAAAACTTTCCTAACCTAAAGAAAGTGATACTGATGAACATACAAGAAGCCTACAAAACTCCAAATAGACTAGACCAGAAAAGAAATTCCTCCCATCACTTAATAATCAAAACATCAAATGCACAAAACAAAGAAAAAAAATACTAAAAGCAGTAAGGGAAAAAGGCAGACTTATAAGAGTTACATCAGACTTCTCACCAGAGACTGTAAAAGTGAGAAGATCCTGGACAGATGTCATACAAACCCTACGAAAACACAAATGTCAACCCAGACTACTATACCCAGCAAAACTCTCAATCACTATAGATGTAGAAACCAAGATATTCCATGACAAAAGCAAATTTATACAGTATCTTCCCACAAATCTAGCCCTACAAAGATAATAGATGAAAAACACCAACATAAGGAGAGAAACTACAACGCTGAAAAAGCAAGAAAGTAATCTTCCAACAAACCCAAAAGAAGATAGCTACACAAACATAATTACATCTCAAATAACTAAAATTACAGGAAGAAACAATCCCTTTTGTTAATATCTCTTAACATCAATGGACTCAATTCCCCAATAAAAAGATGTAGACTAACAAACTGGATACATAAACAGGATCAAATATTTTGCAGCATACAGGAAATGCACTTCAGTGGCAAAGTCAGATACTACCTCAGAGTAAAGAACTAGAAAACAATTTTCTAAGCAAATGGTCCCAAGAAACAAGCTGGAGTAGCAGTTCTAATTTTGAATAAAATCCACTTTAAACCAAAAGTTATCAAAAAAGATAAGGAAGGACATTTTATACTTGTCAAAAGAAAAATCTACCAAGATGAACTCTCAATTCTGAAAATCTATGCTCCAAATGCAAGGGCACCCACATTCATAAAAGAAACATTACTAAAACTCAAATCACACATTACACCTCACACAATAATAGTGGAGGATTTCAACTCCCCACTCTCAGCAATTGACAGATCATAGAAACAGAAACTAAACAGAGACACAGTGGAATTAATGGAAGTTATGAACCAAATGGATTTATCGGATATCTATAGAACATTTCATCCTAAAACAAAAGAATATACGTTTTTTGTCAGCACCTCATGGTACCCTCTCCAAAATAGACGATATAACTGGTCACAAAGCAGGCCTCAACAGATACAAAAATATTGAAATAATCCCTTGCATCCTATCAGATCACCATGTACTAAGGTGGGTCTTCAATAATAACAAAAACAATGAAAAGCCCACATACACTTGGAAACTGAACAATGTTCTACTCAGTGATGACTTGGTCAAGGAAGAAATAAAGAAATAAGTTAAAGACTTTTTAGAATTTAAGGAAAATGAAGGCATGTCATACCAAAACTTATGGGACACAATGAAAGTAGTGCTAAGGGGGAAAGTCACAGATCTAAGTGTCTACAAAAAGAAAATGGAGAGAGCATACACTAGCAACTTGACAACACACCTGAATGCTCTAGAACAAAAAGAAGCAAATATACTCAAGAGGAGAAGATGGCAGGAAATAATCAAACTCAGGGCTGAAATCAATCAAGTAGAAACTATACAAAGTATCAACAAAACCAGGAGCTGGTTCTTTGAGAAAACCAACAAGCTAGACAAACCCTTAGTCAGACTAACCAGAGGATAGAGAGACAGTATGCAAATTAATAAAATAATAGAGACAGAAGGAACACTACCCAATTCATTCCATGAAGCCAGAATTATGCTCAGACCTAAACCTCACAAAGACCCAACAAAGAAAGAGAACTTCAGACCAATCTCCCTTAGAAATATTGATGCAAAAATAATAAATAAAATCCTCTCAAACCAAATCCAAGAGCACATCAAAACAATCATCCATCATGATTCAGTAGGCATTAACTCAGTAATGCAGGGATGGTTCAATATATGGAAATCCATTAATGTCATCCACTATATAAACAAACTCAAAGAAAAAAACTACATGATCATCTCACTAGATGCTGAGAAAGCATTTGACAAAATTCATCCTTTCACAGTAAAAGTCTTGGAAAAGTCAGGAATCCAAGGCCCATACCTAAACATAGTAAAAGCTATATATAGCAAACCAGTAGCCAACATCGAACTAAATGTAGAGAAACTTGAAGCAATCCCACTAAAATCAGGGACTAGACAAGGCTGCCCACTCTCTCCCTACCTATTCAATATAGTACTGTAAGTCCTAGCCAGAGCAATTAGACAACAAAAAGAAGACAAAGGGATACAAATTGGAAAGGAAGAAGTCAAAATTTCACTATTTGCAGATGATATGATAGTACACTTAAGTGACCCCAAAACTTCTAAAAGAGAATTTCTAAACCTAATAAACAACTTTAGCCAAGTGGCTGGCTGTAAAATTAAATCAGACAAATCAGTAGTAGTCTTCCTCTAGCAGTTGAGACTTTTTGTCAACAATTTATTAAAGAAATTCTGTATAATCCTCAAGGACAAGGTATTGTGGAAGAGACCCATGGAACATTAAAAAGACTGGTGAGACATGCTGTTGCTGAGACAAAGAATGATCCTGACCTGTGAGCTTGCTGAGTGCCCTAACAAGGGTGACTGGGGAGCTATACTGGACATATGTTCCTGACCCAACTTTGATTTCCTATAACCCAGATGGGACAAGCTTTATTGCCTCAAGTTTTTAGACCTTGTGGGACAGAGAATCAAAAAGAGAAACTATAATGTCTCTTGTATTTTTCTTCAAGGTGACCAGCTCTTAGGACTCAATCATGTACTGTCTAGAAATCAATCCAACATTGGAAATAACAATCTACATTTGGAAGACTGTATCTGGACATTTTCAGAGACATATTTGGAAGTTAGCTGTATTATATTAAGATAGCAAGAGATAAAGTTGGGACAGGATCTGGATTTTACACATGGGTTAGTGCAAGTTTTATGGTTCTTTCAATTGTCAAGTTAAAATTGGTTTTGTCTCTTTTATAGTATTTATTAAAAGTAGTATTGACTGTACAATTTCCATTTGTGTTAATGTGTTGAAACCTGGCATGTCTGTTACAGGGGGTCTATCAACCAGCTTTTGTCTTACTGTCTTGAGTATTAGAAAACCTTGATTCTCTGTAAAAATCTTGAAAGTGCTGGAAGAAGTGAGTTAGACTTTAAGCAGAAGCAAGAGGATAGTGGGCTTGATTATTGCTGGTATAACAGCTTTAATTTCATTAATTGCTAGCATCACTGCTTCTACAATAGCATCGACACAAGGAGTTAAGACAATTATTTTTGTTACCCCTATAGCAAAAAAAATTTTGCTAATGTATTGAGTATACAAAAGGATTTATATAACTATCTGGAATAATGGATGATGCTCTATAATCTATTCAAATTATCTGAAGAAGGTTTAGGGTTCAAGAGTTAGGAGCCATCTCAAGTGTCATGACAAATATCATTGGAGTAGTGTTACTTGTAAAATTTACAATGATTGTCACCATAATTAGAAAAATGTTTAAAGACACCTGTAGGGTATTTGGCATAATCCTAACACCTCTCTGGGTGTGTTAACTTTGCATAGTGAGATTATGAATTTAAAGAATGCTGCTCTGTTGAGCTTTGATGTTGCAGATAATGCCAATAATACTATCCATGGCCTGAGGATAATATTATTATAATATAATAATAATAATGAAGTAAGTATTTTCATTTTGGTTAAACCTCAGGAATGGCATATATAGTTTCATCAGGCTAGTCCTTGTCCTGAGAATACTTTTCTTCCTGCCCATCATGTTAAAGCTTGTCTATAACTACATCCTCAGACTGGTAGCCAAAGTACATGACTTGAAACTAATAATGGAGCCTCAGACAGAATTATTAATGTAACATGCTGGCAAGCCAAGGATGGGTAAGATTCTGCACAGAGCCTTACCAACCTAAGACATAAGCGCATTGCTTATGATAATGCATATTCCGTGGTGGGTAAGAAAGGCTTTCTTGTCAGAACTACCTAAGACAGGCTCAGTCTGGTTTATGAAATAAAAAGGGGGAGATGGGGAGAGCTTTTGGGGCTGCCTGGCAGGAATCTGTCATTGGCCAAGGAAAAGGAAATGGGCTGCTTGGAAGAAATCTGACATAGTCCAAGGACAAGGAAATGGATTGCAGGCAGGAATCTGACATTGGGCTGGAACAAAGAAGTAATTTCAGGCAGAAATCTAAATCCTAGGTTAGAAGAAAGAAGTAATTATAGGCAGATATCTAAA
Source organism: Rhabdomys dilectus (assembly GCA_019844195.1). NCBI lineage: Eukaryota > Metazoa > Chordata > Mammalia > Rodentia > Muridae > Rhabdomys > Rhabdomys dilectus. The sequence goes on from JADRCG010010237.1 coordinate 1,181,718, forward strand.
TCTTAAGCTAGAACAAAGAAGTAGGTTTCAGGCATGAAAATGACTTTGGGCTAGAACAGGAAAGTAGTCTCAGATATTTTGATCATCCTGATAAGCCCTTAGAAATAGTGATCACAGGAGTGATTATGGGACTCTGCTTATTGTCATGCATGTTCTTTGATTATCTGGGTTTATTGTCTTCCTTATTCCTGGACTATTTGCATTTATTGTATTGCTAATCCCTCAACCTAGAACTGACCTTAATACTTGATTGTAATTTAAACAGAATAAAGACAAAAGAGGAGGAGGAGGGATGGGATAGGGGATTAATGGGTGGGGGGAATGGGGAGTGGGGATGGCATCTGAAATGTAAATAAATAAAACATCAAATTAAAAAAAATAAGAAAAAGAAAAATACTAGGAGAAATTTAAATTTTTAGATTGTTACTATAATAATAATAATAATAATAATAATAATAATAATAATAATAGTAGTACATTACCAAAGCCAGATGAATAGATTATTAGAACTCATTTGTTTAATGTTAAAACTCCTACTTTATAAGTCTTGGAATAAGAATTGAGTAGCAAGGGGAAGAAATATAAAGCATTTCTCATTTTTATATACCTTAAATCTCCTTTTTACACCTTTAAAATTGTACTTATACATCTTCAAACATTTTTGTAGACCTTCAGAACTTGCAGGGATCTAGTAGCTCTGGAAAAATGAAGCTTGAGGCATGACTTTTTATGTATAATGAGAATTTACGAGGCATCTGAAGCCTTGTGGGAGGAAATGGTGTGTTTACTGCTGTTCATCTAATAAATCTTCTAGTAACATAGTTATCAATGTCATCAAATAAATTTCACTGATATAAACAGAAAGTATAAACAAAGTAGCTCTTACAGCTATTAAAAATTACAGACCCTAATAAGCTACCTGGAAAATCATCCTAGTTTCCTGTCTCGTAATCTTGATTTTGTGGGGTTAGTGATCTCAGGCCTCAGAAGATCTGACAGACTTTCCCATGAATGAGGAATCTGGGGAACTGGCCAATCTTGTCTAGGCAAAGCATGGCAATCACCTTCCAAGTATGTTGCTTGTTCACAATTTTGACAGGGTCCTATTGGTAGGCAAGATGAAAGTCAGCTTTGTTACATTTAAAGCAAGCTCAAGGTTGAGTTCTTCTCTGCCCCATTATCTTCTTTCAGAAAGGTTAGGGCTGCTGCCAGGGGTTGATATATCTATTTTGGGAATTTTTTTTTTTTAAGTTTAAATACCATATTTAGTAGATCTCTAAAGAGTTGGAGAACTATCTATCTATTAAGTATACCTGATTTAGTTAGTTTTGAAAGAGTTAAAAATTTTCAGAAACTCCTAACAGGCTGAGCAGAACCAAGAGTTCAGGTCAGCTTGTGTTTCAGGAACTTGGCTGACCACAAGATAGATGGTTGATTATGAATAGGCTCTTTGAGAATAGCCTATACAAAATGTTCCCCATGACTGTTCCTTGGACCCTGTAACAAACTGAATAATGGGCTGGGACTTTCCACAGGTACTCTCCAATAACCCTCCTTCACTCCCCCTGTGTTGTAATCCCCCCCTGAGCTGTGGTTTTTGGCTTTAAATTCCCTCTGCCTCCAAAGTCCCGGGGATCAGACCCCACTACTCCAGCGTGGGTCATGGGTCTTGACCTCAACATGTTGAATGAAATATACCTCTTGATGATTGCATCAAGTTCGGTGTCTTGTGAGTTATTGGATGGCCACGAATTCCTGAGGCTTGAGCTAGGTCCTCCCTTCATGGGGGCCTTACAGTTTCTTTAGGTTTAGCTTTGAAAATCTTTATAGGATGCTCAATAAAGCTTATTTATATAATTAATTTTATTAGAACTTAGCATAACTATGAGTAGCCTTTTGAACACATTAAAGAATTTGATTATTTGTAAGGTGACTGACTATTTGCTTGCATCTCTTAATTACTGTTAACAGTTTATGAAAAGTTAGTAGCTTTTATATAATTCAGATTTTTTTTTCAGTTTTATCCCCATTCCACTTCAGGCTTAAAAATATGAGTTTAAGATTCAATTGAGGATTCTTTAGCATCAAAATAACTCACAAATGCAGTAAACTTGCCTTTTATATTGCGCCCATTATAGAATGTTAAAATTCTTATATGGCTGTGTTTATACAAATAGCTAAAGTTTGACAAGGTGTGCAGTGACAAAGAAGTCACTCAAATGTGTGCCTGAGCAGATGTTAAGAATTTATAAATAAATTTATAAATCTATATTGAGGCCAAGCCATTTTCAGCAAGATAATGAGGCTTTAAAAAAAATCTCTGAGTCTGGTAAAGGAACTGAGTCTAAGGAGAAGGGCCATGAAAAGAATTCTACCATAAGGAGGACTAGGCAGATAAGAAACACAGAACAGTGTAGCTATAAAGGACAAAGAAGAAGAACAAGCAAGAACTTCATCTAAGAGTTTTCCAATATCATAGATGCTGACAGAGCATAGAGAAGCTGTGGGAGTTAGCAGAAAGCTTCTTGATGGAGGCAAGAAAACTCACAACATGCAGGCCCATGACAGATGATATAAGAAGAGGCAGAGTACATAGCTAGAAAGGGTTAGAGTTAAGGAAAGGGTTTCAGTCACAAGAACATGTAGATAAGCTGTGAAACTTAGTAGAAAGCTTCTAGGAGGAGCCTGGAAGTTCCAAGAAGGTGTCGTGAGGTGCCATGAGGGAGCAGATGAGTTAAATGTTGTTGTAAAATAATTTCAATCCAGTGGAATCCTCCAGAAGACTGAGACCTGTCAGGGATAAATGCCTCATGTGATAGAGAAGTGGTGTCTCTTTCCACATGATAGTCTTGAAAAGGCAAGAGAAAGTTCCTGGCACACCAGTGTGGCTTTTATAGTAGTCAAAGTAGAGAAGTCTGAGAGCTCTGTACTAATACCCAGTAGAAGGAGAGAGACAAGTAGTCAGAGAAGGTAGAGGAGAAAACAGCTGAAGAGGTGCAAATGTATAAGTAAGCAAAATGGCTGTGTGGTGGGGCACAGAAGGGCATAGCACAGAGTTCATGATGTAGGCAGCAGAAAGGGCATAGCAAGGAGATTTCCACATCTTGGAAATCTTTAAACGGTGTAGCGTGGATATGTTCACATGGTGAGCAGCCCAAATAAGCATGGCAAAGAGATACTTACTGAATAGGTCTCAAAGGATACTTACTGAATAGGTCTCAAAGGATAGTTACTTAAGGTGAAAGGAAGAAGTGGCTGAAGAGATGGACTGTAGAATCAAGTTTCATGTATGGCAAAAGTCAGTAGAAACAAATGATCCATACATGCCTTAGGAAAGAGTCAGATCAGTAGCTTGATTAAGAGCAATTAAGTTGCTTGGAAGGGGTGCTCATTTATGACACTCCCAATGTTTTGGCCTCAGATAAATAATTTAAAAATAGATATAAAAATAATAAGAGGATACAACTTCTAATTGTGATGGAGCAGAAAGTTTATTGTAGATAAAAGGGAGCATATCACCAGATGCAGAGACATCTAGAAGAGTCCAGAGTAGACATTACGCTGACTTATCTTAACCATGTGTGGATTGGGAGGTGAAAGAAAGAGGGGGAGAATAGAACCAAGTTTCAGCAGTTAGAAGATACAAGTACAAAAGGGGCAGGTAACAAAAATGATTGTATCATATAGGGAAAAGCAGCTCAGCTCGTTGGTATGGAAAGTTCATGATAGGTAGTGTAGTACTCAAGCTAGGGAGACTTTGTACAGGTAAGAACAGAGGGATGCAGAGAGAAACTGGAAACCAGGTGCTCTTCAATGTATTAAGTAGGTATCTTAGGCATTTGTCCCAAGGCTTGAGACTTAACAAAAAACAGATAGGCAAAGGAGAAGTAGGAATATACATTTGAGTAATAGATAAGCAAATGAGAAAACAATCTATAATACAAGAAAACAATAACTAGCATTAATACATAACTTTGAAATACAATTCTTAATACTTTCAATATTAAGTACTTAATACTTTCAATATTTTCCAGTTTTGTCAATGTGTTTACATATATACATTATATGTAGAACATATTCTCCTCGTTTCTTTCCACTTAGCTTCCATCTAACTCCATTTAATTCAATTTATCTATTAACTTGATACCTGTTTACAGGCTCTATTGATCATAATCACCTCACTACTACCCTAGCTCCTCCCAGATCCTTCCCACATGCCACTGAGACTTTATGTTCTCTTTTGTAGTAGTAGTTGTTGTGTTCATCTGAGACCAGTTTGTGCTGCCTATGTACTCATGAGTTTGAGGCTATACAGTAAAACATAATTGACCTATCAGAGGTCATTACTCTTAAATCAAACAAAATCAGTCTCTCTCTCTCACAGAAGCTATCAACAATCAAAAATTATCAGCTATGTGTTGAGTATAATGAGCTCCTCCAAGCTGCATGCTGGAAGATTGACTGGTTTGATAGTATACAGGCAACACTGTTCTCTTTTCATACCTTTCCATTTTTTATTTTTATGTTCATATATATGAAGCTTTATGTGACCATATAAATTACAGCAACAACAATTAGAAAGAAATGCACAATATAAATATTTCTAGGACTAGATAATTTTCTTAATATTTTGATTATTTGTTGGTACTTTCATTTTCTTACAAATGACATAATTTAGCAGTGACTGAAAAAATCCATTGTTCATATGCAACACACCTATCTTATCATTCTGTGTTGCGCTCTGAACTTGTTGTAAAGTTATTGAGAGTTGATAAATGTAAATTGTCTTAATATCACATAAAATGTGTAAACTAGATGATTACCTATCAATTAAATAGATAATATATTTACAGAACATTCCACTTCACAATTCAAGAATATGCTTTCTCTTTAGAAGCTCAGGGGACTTTCTCAAAAACACAATTTTGGATTAGTATCACACAGCTATTAAATAAAAATAAATTATTGAAGTGATTTCTTACACATTGGAGTATAATGAAATGAGATAAAATATCAACAAGAGAAACTTCAAAATATTTACAAGCTAATGATGCTGATGGTGATGGTGGTGATGATGATGATGATGATGATAATAATAATAATAACAATAATAATAATAATAAATGTTGGATTGTAGTAAGTTATTAAAATAAAACAATAATTAAAAATTCATAAAATAAGGTAAAATTAAAAGTACAAAATGCAAGAATATGTGAGAGAGTTGGGAGGGGCTCTTTGTGCCCTATACCTTAATACTGAACTACTGATTACTGATAGAGTCTGGGAAATAGGTGTGGGGCAAGTGCAATCAGGGAAATGGGCCTGGAGCAAGAGTGACATCGAGATGTGTCCAAACACTGAAAATCTCATCTTAAGAGTAACAGGAGTAAGTTTGTTTTTCCCTGTACTGGGCCTGAAATTCAGCTGCATGTATTCTTGAAAGCCTCACCTCACCATCACTGATGCAATCATATAACCTGATAACCAAATTACAGGTTTAACTTCTCTCCCTATAAAGATATGTCCAGCAGGCACCTGGAATTCCTCCTCATAAAAATGAAGAATTCTCAGCACCTTGTACCAATCAATATTGCACATTCATCCTAAAAACTCTTATTCACTCCTCAAGGCTTATATATCCCTTATTATCCCAGAATAAAGAGAGTTGTGAAATTGAAAACCATATTGGAGAAGGCTGATTTCTCCCCTGCACCCAAGCTAACCAAGTTCCTATGAACCCACATTGCCTGGAAAAGCTTCTTTCTTTTCATTCTATCCTGGTGCAAGACAATGCCTGAATATCTTTAGGGCAGAAGAAGAACTGGACCAGCAAATATATAGTTTTGTGTCTATTGTTGAGGCCATTAAATTCCAACAGGTAGCTTCTAAATTATGTGACACAGATGGCCCTGGTTAATATCAGAGGATCAGAAATAAAATAAGAATCAAATATACAGAAATGTAAGAAAGGGACTTGCTGAGAAGAGAGTTGAGAAGGGAGTATGGAGTAGAAAGAGGTGTGGAGGTGAGAATTATTGAGTGTGCACTATGTGTGAACTTGTCAAAGAACAGATTTAAAAGAATATGGAGAATACAGAAAAAACAGCTTGTTCTTAGAGGATGTTTTGTAACTATGATTACACACACTGGCATATATTAAAAAAGAAAACAGATGGTATGTCCTATGGTTATGAGAAAAAAACTGACAAAAGAAGGAAAAAAAAACAGTAAGAGTCAGATTTGAAATGAATAAAATTAAGTCTAGAAGAAAACTTCAAAGTTTCAAGAAGAGAGCATTCATTTTTATAAGAGAAAAATAACAAGACCTAGTGTGTAGATTTGTAGAGTATTTATGTAAGATGTGTACAACCCTGAATTTGATTATCAACACTACCAAAAACAAACAAAAAAATAAAAAACTAAGCAGACATATTGATAAACTTTAGCAAAACTACCAAAATGAAGAAAGAAAAGAAGCATATTAATAAAATCTAAGTTGAAAGTGAAAGATATAGAAAATTCTTTAAAAGATATAAAAAGTTTACTCTATGTTCCCTAGAGCTGAGCCAAGAATGTAGGCTGACTGTTTCCAGGAACTAGTTGACCACAAAGAAAAATGCAAAGTCATCTGGGTGGTTCCAGAAACTAGCTGACCACAAGATAAATGGTTGAGCAAGATTGTTTTCTTGAGAAAAAATGTGTGTACAAGGTGTTTCCTTCATGACCAACTGAATAATAGGTTGAGACTTTCCACTATTTTTATAATGTTCTTCCTTGGTTTCTCCCTTACCCCCCATTTGTGTTTTTTTTACTTTAAGTACCCCTCACATTCTACACTCAGGGTCGACATTCCTCTGCCCCTGTGTGGGTTATGAGTCTCGGCCTCAGTCAACTGATTCCAAAATATATCTCTTGCTGATTACATCAAGATTGGTATTACAAAAGGAGGTTATTATAACAGACTGCATTAAATTCCATAAGAATATTACACATCAATTTCAAATTATTATCCATTGTAATGAGGAATCAAGAAGAAATTGATATTAATCCATTTATGGAAACATATGAGATCTACAGAAATTGAAATACAAAATTATAAATTTTAGTAGCACCTAATAAGATTGGTGCAGTCAGAAAAATATTACTGCAGACCAGTGAAACATTGTTTAACTATGAAATTATAACATCACATCAGTTGCAGACAAAAAAGTAGATGTAGATAAAAAGAAGGGCATCATGTCAAGTCAAATAAGTTAATCACAGAATAAAAGGTAATATGTGTTACTTCTGTAAGCCGATGAAAAAATGATAATATGAATACAGAGCAGGGAGAACTATGTAAGGCAGGCTGACAGGTCAGTGTTGGAGAGTGGAGAGAATAGGACAGTGTGTGTAAATAAGCAAAACAAGATTTGTGTGCCAACACAGAAAACACAGCTCTCACTGCAAATGGGATAAGAGTTTATTCTGGGGTCACTTGATCATGATCATAGCCTATTTACACAGGTTCACATTAGCTGATATACCATGTTTAATGTGGTAAGAGTTTCATAAAATTTTATAGTGTGAGAGGACATTCAGTCATAATCATAAATCAAGATGCTTTCAAATACTTTTTTTAGATGGAAAAGGTGAGATGTAGGAAGAGTTGTCAATTCCCTAATTTGTTCTTAATTATGTCAATAAAGATGGTGGAAGCCAATTGTTGGGCAAAGAGAAAAATGTGGGATTTCTGGGTTCCAGGAGGATGAGGAGGGATTCAGAAAGGATGCAGAGAAGACACTAGAACAGAGGGAACAGCAGACATTTAGGTGTCTGGGCATTGATAGTTTTAGCCTCTGCAGGCAACAGTGGCTAAGGAGGATAGGGCAGGATATTCTTCTCCCAGTCATTGAGTTATCTGACTGGTTTAAAATATTAAGGTTGTCTGGTGTTTTCTATTTGCAGCATTAAATTGGACCAGAAGAGAAAGAGCACAGCTGGGGCAGAATTCGTTGGGCTTTGAAATGGGTGGATTGGACAAAAGATCAAGCTCTGGGGAAGAAGTAACAAGATGAAGTGCAGGCTGGAGTGAGACTGATCTTGGAGGAGCTTGGACTTGACAAAGCTAGCCAGGATGAAGAGATATCCAAGCAGAGTGTGTTCTGGTAAGCGCATGGCCTGTGGCTAAGGAACAAGCATGCTTTTAAAGTTACACATAACACAAAAGTCTAACTCTCCATAATTATTTATGTGCATATTAATCTTGCAGAATGTTTAATGTGTTGCATCTCTTCCTGAAAACTTGAGTTAATGTGCAAGCATAGAAACATAAAAGTGAAGACTACCAATGTGTGGCATTGTATGCATCAATAAAAATATTTAAGAAACACTTGGAAATCTGTGAAAAATGGATTCCTTGAAACAATTTTATGTTTATCTGTCTTCTGAAGACAGAGCCTCTGATTAGTCCTTGTTGTCCTCAGATTTTGTCTGTAGGCTAGGCTGGCCTCAAACTCACAAATTTGTCTGCCTTTGCCTTCTAAGTACTGGAATTAATGCATGTACCACCAGGTGTATTAGTTCAAAGGTGAACTGTTTTTATATTTGTAAATAAAAAGTTAAAAAAACAAATATGAATAAAATTATCATATTATTTAGTGAGTTACTGGGTAAAATAACAAGAAAAATTAGTATGTAGTGTGTGTGTGTGTGTGTGTGTGTGTTGAAATAAACCAAGGACAGTAAGGAAAATCCAATATGATTTCATGATTTCATTGCTACTTGGAATTTTTTCAGTTTACTCTAGAGAAGTTGATGAAGGGGTTGTTAAGTGGCCAGTACAGTTGAAGGGTCATATTAGACAAGCACTTGTCAATGATGACAAAATTACATTTCAGCTACAAGCATATATAATAATTTGTACAGCAATGTAAATATAATTAGTGATAATACATTTCTAAAATGTGTCTCGTGAGCAATGTTCTAATATAAAAGTAATAATTTCATATATATATACATATATGTATATATATATATGTTTAATTTATGTCTAATGTAAAATGGTTTTAGAAATCATATTGTATGGACTGCATATGTGTAGGACAAGGTTGCACGTGGGAACTGGTGGCAGTGTCCCGAGGTGGGTCCGATGCCCACATATGGAAGGTCTAAAGTTTCAAAGGCTGAAAGCTTGGCGGCAGGCTCAGAAGACACATGGAGTCCAAGATATCCAAAGCTTTTATTGTTCATGGCGTGGTGGATGGGTCTGGATGTGGGCGCCCCTCCCCCTCCCCCCACTAAAAGCCAGGGGAGCTGGCTTAAATAGGGAGTGGAAAGAGGGGAAGGAATAAGTTAATTAGCTACGCCCCCTGGCCTTTAGATAACTCATTAATATGTAAATCTCTCAAGGCTGATGTCTATTAGTCACGCCCTCTACCTGTAGCTGTAGATAGTGAAACAAAACCTCTCTGGGAGGAGCTACTGAGCCACTGTGTCTGCAAGGCCTATGTCAATGAGATGTGGACCACATGGAGGAGCCTGGATTCTGGGAACATGGCCCGTACAGGCAGTTGGAAACCTGTTGGGTCTCCAGGCTTTCCAGCCAGTGCTTCAACCAAAACCAGTCATCCTATCATGGTCCTACACATATGTAAGATTTTAACTGTCACGTTAGATAATTAACAAGATTGAAAAAATAAAACAAGGATTATTATAATAGAATATTATTTTTCTTTGTAATATTATGGATATAGTATTTCTCAAACTTAGGAATACTGATTAAGGAGATATGCTACAGATTTCCTTGGATTGCTTGTTTTAGAATTAACATTTTTTTGGGGGGGTGGTGGAGACATAACATGACTTTTAACCAAACATAAATAAAGAGTTCTTCCTTGGAGAAAATAACTTTGCTATTAACTACATAAGCACAAAATTGACTAACAGTTTTCAACTTTCCTTTTGTTTTACTCCAGGGAAAGTAGTTTAGAGAATTTAAAGACAATAGAACAATTAAACTAATGAGGAGCTCTGAGAATTTAAACCCTGGGACACAAGATCATTTAATAATGCTCCTTATCCTTATCTCTCCATCATCAATATCAGTGCTGTAAAAACTCATCTGATTCTTATATGAACAGATACTTGAAAGGTAAAAGCTTCATTAACAAACTTTGGACAAGCTGGTATGCTCTGGTCAGGGCTGGTGGGGTAGATGTGGAAAACAGAAAGGATACATGTAGTGGGCTAGACCGTGTCAAGAATGGAAACCGGAAAATACCTGCTTGCTTCAAAGGTCATCAGTTTTTATTGAGTCTCTTTTCCAGAACTTATTCCATTTCCATCTCTCCATCTTTGATATATTAGTTATCCTTCCAGTTTCATTTTCTCCACTTTTTTGGTGTGACTTATAGAGTCATATAAGACATCTTTTGCCACGTTTCATACTTTAGAACTATTAAAGATCAATTTTTACAATTATAAGTTTCTGTTTATCTTATGTTACTCCCTTCTAATAATTGCTAATGTGTTTTTATTTTGAGTCACTATTCTTCCCTGTACTCATATTCAGGCATAAAAAAACGTTGTAAGAATTTTCTTTTATAGTTGATTTCATCTCACTATTTATTTTACTTCTAACATTTCTATTTATTTAGGCTCTAAAATTTAATAGACAATATAATATTTGAAATATGCAAATGAGACAAAACAATCAGGATCTCAGACTAATGAAGAATGTGGATTAAATGTTAGAGTGACATTAATAAAATACAGAAGACAGTACATGAATCCCATATTTTGTCCCTGTTGCCCTTACCCTGTGCTTCTTATTTTACTGGTCCTTGAAATTCCCACCAGTTCCAGATCACCACATCAGAGTAATGGCATACTATTTTCTCAGCCTCAAATTTCTCTCCTCTTTTGTTTATTTCTATTTCTTTTTAGTCTCTGCTTAAACATTCCTACTTTGCATGTATTTTGTTCTAAATTAAATTATATTCTCAGGCATTTATAATTCATATACTTTCTATCATTGAAAACTTGGTAATTTGTATTTCATGAATCTCTTTTTTTCTATGATGATTTGGCTTACACTGTCTTAAATATTTGTAATTAGATTTATTGATAATATATATTGACCATTAGTGTTTTGGATTTCACAACAATGTTTTGCTTACTTCTATCTATGGACAGACATATGGGCACATATGAAAAAAATCATTCCCCTGCTTTATTATACTGACAGTGTTCTTTCTTGTTTCCTACTAAATTCTCTGTACTCCACATACTACTTTCTCTTCTCAGAGACATTTACTTAGAAGCAATTGTTCAAAAGAATGAAATTCTTCATCCTTCAGGAAATCTCATTAATTATAAGTGGTTCATGGTTTTCAAATAGAAAGAATATCCATTGTATTTATATTAATTAATGTACCATCAATTGCTAATGCCTCACCTTACTGTATTCTCAATGGAAATTCTTCCTAACAAATATTAAACATTCTCATAATTTTCTTGTTTACACAGATGTCAATAAATTAATCAAAATTATATTAAAGAAACTAGACAAAATATTTCTAAATCACAGCTTAATATTTACTTTTGGACTATTGTGTTTCCAAAATAATTATTATAAAGTAGTACATTAATATTATTAATAATAGTATAATAATGAAAACTGATACCCATTGAAATATACTGCTAATAAGGTATTTTAATGTCAAACATAGTAATAGCAATCTACATGTGGTTAGAAAATGATTAAGGACTCAGAGAAAAAGTTCATGAAGATTATTGTGGAAAAACCTTATTTAGTGTATATTATTGAAAATCTAGAAGCAAAAAGTTATTACAGTTATAGGGGAAAAGGAATTAATTTACTTCAAATGTTTTAGAGGGTTTGGTAAGAATAAATTGTGTATATATGTTAATACAGAAAAATTCAATGAGTGGCAGTTATAAATGGTAAAGGGGAGAGATATTTAACTAAATTAAAAGTAAGAATAACTACACATAATTAAGAATGGTGAGAAAAATTAATTTGGGTAAATGAGTGACAGTCATTGTCACAAGAAAGATATGCTTTCAAGGGTTATTTAGTGATATGTCAGTGACTATTATTTAAAAACTATCCTTACTTTATCTCAAGCAGATACAAAAGTTATATGGAAATAGAGAACCACACACTTATAACAGAATTCCTCATCCTCGGTCTCTCTGATGATCCTGAATTGCAAGCCATTCTCTTTGGACTGTTTCTGTCCATGTACCTGGTCACACTGCTTGGAAACCTGCTTATCATCTTGGCTGTCAGTTCTGACTCCCACCTCCATAAACCCATGTATTTCCTCCTCTCCAATCTTTCTTTTATTGACATCTGTTTCATCTCAACCACAATACCAAAGATGCTAGTGAACATGCAGTCACAGAGAAAAGACATCTCCTACATACAATGCCTTACACAGGTATATTTTTTTAATACTTTTGCTGGAATGGATAATTTTTTACTCACTTTAATGGCCTATGACCGGTATGTAGCCATCTGTCACCCCCTCAACTACACTGTTATCATGAACCCTCGGCTGTGTGCCCTTCTGATTCTGATGTTTTGGATCATAATGTTCTGGG
>JADRCG010010237.1:1194726-1217475 GCA_019844195.1 Rhabdomys dilectus
GAAGCTGTGGCATGGCACTTTCAAGACTATAGAAGTCAGGCAAAAAAGCTGAGCCTTGTCATGATGCAAAGAGCCTATGGGAAGCCATTGTTTAAGCCTAGTTTAAATGAAATATACCAGAATATTGGTGAAGCCAGGACCATGAGATGACTCCCAAGAACAGCAGAAGCAGTAGAATGGGATCAACCAGAGCCTAGAACTATAGTGGGCAGGAAGGGAGAAGCGACACAAGCCCTTTCAAGGAGTCCGAAAGATCAAGTGTGGATACCAGACTTTGCAACAAGAAGCTATAAAGTTGAAGTTGCCTTGGAGACTCCATGATGTTAGAAATGCCAGAGCCGTGGGATACATGCTAAGGAATGCTGTTAACATAAAATATAACCAGCCCAAGAAAAAGAAGTTTGTTATAGTCAACAAAGATGGAAGTAGTTGGATATATGAAAAAAGATTTTACATTCAATGTGGAGATGCTAAGTTTGGAGTTTGCACCAATGGATTTTGGTCTAGCTTAGGTCCAGTGTGTCCTCATTATGGCATTTTGTAATGGTAATGTATATTCTGTGATCTTGCTTGTGTATGATTTACTTTTTTGTTTCTGATTTTATAGGGGATTACAGTTACGTGATTGAATGAATCTCAGAAGAGACTTTAAACTTTAGACATTTTAACATTGTTGAGACTGTTATACAGTATGGGACTTTAAAACTGAACTAAACATACTTTGCATTGTTCTATGGGTATGTTTGGCCTCCATAGACTAATGTGTTCCAACAAGACTATGGAGACAGGGAGTAGAATGTGGTAGTTTGAATATGCTTGATCTATTGAAAGTGAAAATATTCGATTACATGGCCTTGTTGAAGTAGATGTGGTCTTGGAGGAAATGAGTCACTGTGGGGTGGGCTTTGAGTTCCTATGCTTAAGCTTCACTCAGTGCAGAAGAGTCAGTCTCTCCTGGTTAAAGTCAGACTAAGATGCAGAACATTCAGTTTCTTCTTCAGTACCATGTCTGCCTGGATGCTGCCATGCTTCCTGCCATGATAATAATGGACTGTAAGCGAGCCTCAAGTGAATGTTGACCTTTATAAAAGTTGTCTTAGTCATTGTGTCTTTTCACAGCAATGAAAACTCTACATAAGACAGAACCCTGTTAGCCTCTCCTGCATCCATGACATGGTATGACAGGCCCAATTTTTGGAGGTATTGTAGAATTAACCACACCTGCTGTTGATTCAAGAGTATAATAGCTAGGTCATGTCTGGAATCCAGTACTCCACAATACTTTCCTCAGTTTTCTTTGGCATTTCTATATCTTTCCCAGAGTATTTGAGTTATTCTTTGGGAGGATATTATAGATGTTCCACTTATGGCTGCATGTTCATACCTGATATGGTGTAAACAAAAAGAAGTTAATGAGACAGACAGAGAGAGAGAGAGAGAGAGAGAGAGAGAGAGAGAGAGAGAGAATCCCATGGCTGAAAATGTCATTGTACATGGTGGGGAAGACACTGCTATTAATTTTTTTTTTTAAAAAAAAATTCTGTGCCTACCAATCTACCTTCTAAGTGGCTGATTTAATACACATAGAATTATGCAATTGTCATCCATGATGCAAGAAACTTCTGTTTGGAAGTGGTCAGATGTGACTTCGGAGACTTGTAGCTTTCACAAGCATGGTGTAGTTTGTCTTTCCTCTATTGCAGGGTATTTGGTCAAACTTCAAACTTTGATATTGGTTATTTACTAGACAAATACTGTTTATAGTTGAATGTGACTCAGTCTTAGCATACACCTTCATTCTAAGAGCTTTCTTCTTGAATATTGGATTGAATAAAATTAACCATTGGTTAAGAGAAAGAACAAGCATCAAGTTACAGGAAGTGATCATAGTATTATTAAGAAAAAAATCAAGTGTAATAGGGAGTCATAAAGATGTCTAGAAAGAAACGACAGAAGTAGAAGTTAGGGACATTCAATTTGAAGGAGGTTGTTTGAGATAGCATGAGAGAAAGAATTTTTTCAATACTTCGGCTGAGCAGAAAAATCAGCTGTGTGCTTTCTCTGAACTAGCAGGCTTTCACCCCAGTATCTTGCTCCAGAGTCTTCATTGCTAAAATTGAATGATTGAGGTTCTGTTAAAGCAAAAACAAAAACAAAAGCAACAACAAAGAAACAAACAAACAAACAAACAAACAAACATGACAACATTTGCTGCTGCAACAAATGGCAAAACTATAAGGACAGAAAAACATGTCAGTGGACACACTGAGAAGCCATTAGATTTTGTAAGATACCCGGTAAGATTTCAAGGAGAGAGTTATATAATATTACAAATAAATTTTTTTTCCCATGTTAAAGAAGGAAAATATATTACAGGGCATTAGGATCCTGTATAGTCCTACTCTGGATGGCTTCAAAATACAAGTCAAAAAGGAAAAGATACATAACTTCATTGAGATTGACATAATACCTATCAGTCTGATAATTCATATTTTTTCCTTAATAGCTATAGAGATTTTTCTGTGCTAAATATAAAAAGTGGATTGATAAGATACAAGCCTTATAAAGATTTATATGCTAATAAGAAAATATACTCAGATAAAGAGGAATTTAGACAAGAACCTACCATGCCACTACAGGATGAAACTGAAGAGAGGCTGTCCAAGGTTGTTAGAAAACAAACCTTAGTCTCTCCAGTTACTATATAAATGTTACTAGCAGATGTGGCGAAACAAGAAAGAAATAATTTAATATGATATGCATTCATCACATGGAGCAATTATTAAATTTATGGGCAGCTTAGAACAGAATTAATTATACCTCAAGACTGGAAAAGATTTGGCAACAGCAATATTGAAAGCTGATTCTCAGTTACAATGGCAAGGATAATGAAAAGAGGAAGTTAGGACCACAGAATAATGGAATAGAGCTAGTGGCATTAATATATTCCAAGATCAGTTGCTAGGTTAGTGTCATTATGCTGAGTTAAAAAGGTAGCTTGAATTTGATGATCGCACCTTGGTGCTATATTGTTCAATAGTTTTAAGTGCTAGGGACAAGTTAAAGAATTGGAAAAGAGGCCTGAGTCAATTGCTAAAATTATACAAGACCAGAAAGAAAGATTTTTTTTTTTGGAAAGATTGACTTCAACTGTAAATAGAATAATATCAGATTCAGAAGTCAGACATATATTAACCAAAATTGTGACTACTGAAAATGCTAATCCCAAGTTCAAAAGAGTTATTAGGTCTTTAAAGGCAAGATCAGAACTAATATATAAATGGATTAGTAATAAAGCTGATATTGGATCTTTCAATTCAGATGCCACTCTGATATAGAAGTAATTTCTAAAAGTTTTAAGAACCATCAAAATGTCAGATGTTTTAGTTGTGTAAGCAAGGTAATTTGAAAAGGGATTGTGGGCAAGGCATTCTTAGAGATAATGTTTTCTCTAGGTATAATACAAAAATAAGAAGTATGCAGAAGGTATGGCAAAGGTGGGCATGTACTAATGAATGCAGATAAACTAGGAAAAGGCCACTGGGAAATATCCTAGGGGTCTTCCATAGGCCCTTATATCTAATTAATTTATTTTTTTCTATGTCAGCATTAGAGTCATTCACAGAGCAATTACAAGATTTAATTCCTGCTGTTGAAAACAACACTCCTGTGGATGTAATTGAGGACAAAATAACTTCAGTAAATAAAGCAAAGAGTTCAGTAGAGACCAGAAAAGAAGTAATTGGCTAACTGCTATAAATGATGAAAGACCAAACCAAAAGTACAAATGAATGGCAATGGTGTTGAAATTGAAGGTTTACTAGACAGTGTTGAGGGTTTCCCATTTAGAATAGCAGTTGCCATTTTGTCTCATGTTTTCTAGCTATTTATTGTTGCTGGATTATGCTTGCCAGTCATTGATGTAGTAAAATATTGTGACTCAGAGCAGGGTCATGTTGACTGGTACTGTTATGATCTGTATGTTATGAGGATTCAAATGTTCAGCTAATAGTTTTAAGCAGTTCCCCTTGCCAAACAGTCTTGTGGTGTGCATTACATAATAAACTATCCCTGCTTAACTGAGATCAATGTTCATGTGGTTTGTGGGGTGGCTGCTGGACCCCAACCTAGAGGAGAAGATGTAACAATGATTTCACCAAAATCTTGCCATCCAGACTGGCCTCTTCAGGAGGTGAATATTCAGGTTCTAGGGATTGAAGTTTATTTCAGGTAAAGTACAGGATGAGTTGAATTTATAGGGACAGAAAGACAAGGAGGAAAATTAAAATATATGTGGCTAATATAGCCATAAATTTATGTGGGTGTGATTCCGTGCTACAATGAAAAACATAAATTAAAATTACGCCAATCTCAAATAAACCACAAAACACAGAATGCTTATGATAAAAATATTAAAAGGTATTATTAAGAACAGTCACAGGCAGATCAATTTGTAGATGATCAGGATACACCAGCTATTGGTTTTTTCAAAGATAACAAGCACCCTACCTTTAAAAGTGTAAAGTGGCAAACTTGTGGTTGGAAAAAGTCCTTGATGTCAGAAAAGTTAAAGTCACTAGGAAAGTAGGTACAGAAACAGCTAAATGCTCAACATATTGAAGAATCAACCAGTGCTTAGATTTCTCTTATATTTTTCATTAAAAAGAATTCTGGAAAGTGGACAATGTTAACTGATTTAAGAGCTATAAATGAGATGATTCAGCCAAAGAGTTCTTTTTTATTTTTAATTAATTAATTAATTAACTAATTAATTTTAAACTCCAAATTTTATTTCCCTCTGGATCCACCCGCTGTTCCACATCCCATACCTTGATTATTAGATATTGAAGGTTGTGAAATGTGAATAAAAACATGTAAAGTGAGGCTTCACAAAGAATATTTTCTTCATAATTCTAAAACTTTTGTTCTATTTAAAATAAGTTTTTACAATTAAAGATATGATTAATACTGTTTTTCAAAGATAGAAAAAAATCTTCCCTCAAAATACTGTTTATTGTCTACTTGTCTAAGTACATCTTTTGATGCTCTGAAGTGCAAGAGACATTAAACTCTTTGTGGAACATCACTGTTTGATAAAGGATATACATATTGAGCATCCTTGTTCTTCTTTGTGCTAAAGTGAATACAGCTGTTGGGGCAGAAGAGACAGGACCAGCTGCAGGAAATGGCCACATTTCCTGCTTTATTTTAAAAGGTAGTATATGAAATAAAGAAACAGAGGTAATATCAGGGCTTCTGCTGTCTTTTATTTTTAAAATGTTAAATGTTTTCCAGCAGTACAAAGATGTAAGTTATTCTACACATAAGATTGGTTTTTTATTTGTTTGTTTGTTATTTGGTTATGGAAAAGGAATCTCATTTTTGCACAACTAACTCTAAGTGTTATGTTGCTAGATAATATAATTATGAGACCTAAATTAGTCTCTGGTTTTGTAAAATTAGTTACTACATTTGAGCATGAATGGGTAGTAGCCAAACTCACAACTTGGAGTGACAGACTTGCTTCTACAAGGTAGGACAAAGCCTCCACAATGCAGCTGCATGGATTTTAGTGCCTACTGAATTTTATGTGTGTATACACACACACACACACACACACACACACACACACACACACACACACATATATATATTATATATATACATACATATATATATGTGTATATGTATGTATATATATATGTGGGGAAACTTATTTAAAATGACTAATTTGTGTTTTTTCTGAAGTATGTTAAATGTAGCTTTTGAAACATAAGCCTTGAATTGAAATTTAATACTTGAACATTTATGCATTATTTCTTTGAATATAATTTTGTGCAGAACCAGTGACAAAAATATGGTGTCATAATATAATCAGTTTTGTTGCTCTTTCAAAAAAATTGACAAATGGGACCTCATAAAATTGCAAAGCTTCTGTAAGGCAAAGGATATTGTCTATATGAAGAAATAGCAACCAACAGATTGGGAAAAGATCTTTAACAATCCTACATCTGGTAGAGGGCTAATATCCAAAATATACAATGAACTCAAGAAATTAGACTTCAGATAATCAATAACCTTATTAAAAATGGAGTACAGTGCTCAACAAAGAATTTTCAACTGAGGAATCCCGAATGGTCTAAAGGCACCTAAAGAAATGTTTGACAATAATCATCAGGGAAATGCAATAAAAAAAACCCTGATATTCTATCTCACACCAGTCAGAATGTCTAAGATTTAAAACTAGGATGACAGGAGATCCTGGCAAGGATGTGGAGCAAGAGGAACACTCCTCCATTGTTGGTGAGATTGCAAGCTGGTACAAACACTCTGGAAATCAGACTGGCATTCCTTAGAATATTAGACATAGCATTACTTGTGAATCCAGTGATACCTCTCCTAGGCATATACCCAAAAGATGCTCCAACATATAATAAGGACACATGTTCCACTATGTTCATAGCAGCCTTATTTATAATAGTCAGAACCTGGAAAGAACCCAGATGTCCTTCAACAAAGGAATGGATACAGAAAATGTGATACATTTACACAATGGAGTATTACTCAGCTACTAAAAACAATGAATTCATGAAATTCTTAGGCAAATGGATGGAAGTAGAAAATATCCTATACGATGTAACCCAATCACAAAAGAAGGCACATGGTATGCACTCATTGATAAGTGAATATTAGCCCAAAATTTTACAATACCCAAGACATAACTCATAGAACACATGAAGCCCAGGAAGAAGGAAAACCAAAGTATGGGCACTTCAGTCCTTCTTAGAAGGAGTAACAAAATACTCACAGGAATAAATATGAGACAATGTATGGAGCAGAGACTGGAGGAGGGACCATCTAGAGACTGCTTCACCTGGGGATACATCTCAGGTACAATCTCCATATGTAAACAGTGTTGTGAATGTCCAGAAGTGCATGATGACAGGAACCTTATATACCTGTCTACTGAGAGGCACTGCCAGAGCCTGACATATACAGAGACAAGACAGATGCTAGAAGCTAATCATTGAACCTATCACAGGATCCCCAATGGAGGATTTAAAGAGAAGACTGAAGGAGTTAAAGGGTCTTGTAGCCCACGGTGAGAGCGACAATACCAACCAGAGCTCCCAGGGTCTAAACAGCTAGCCTGGGAACACACATGAGTGACCCATAGCTCCAGTTGTATATGTAGTGGAGGATGACCTTATTGGGCATCAGTGGGAGAGGAAGTCCTTGGTTGATTGAAGAATGGATGCCCCAGTGAGGGGGAATTCAAGGGTGGGAGATGGGAGTAGGTGGATGGGAGGGGGAACACCCTCAAAGAAATAGGAGGGACAATAGGATAAGAGGTTTCTGCAGAGGGGATGGGAATAGGAGATAATATCTGAAATGTAGATAAACAAAGTATCCAATAATAAAAAAACAAACCAATAAAACAAAACAAAAAACCAAAACAAACAAACAAACAACAAAAAAAACCAGATAATGGTACTGGCTATCACAGTTGAGCATTTGAGACATTTTGGCAGCAATTTAACATTACCCATATTACTGGGATTCCTTATAATTGTCAAGGACAAGGGACTATGGAAGGGGCCTATGGAAGTTTAAAACATTATTTTCATAAAATAAAAAAGGGGGAGGTATATTTCTGTACAACACAAATTTATTTAAATAATATTCTTTTTATTTTAAATAAAAAATGGATGCCAGTGAAATGTCTGCTGAGTGTCTATGACACTTTACAACTAGGCATACTTATGCATAGGTGAAAGGGAAGGATCCACTTACTAGCATATGGTATTATTCAGATCAGGTATTTAATATGGGGAAGAGGGTATGTGTGTTTGTTGTTGTTGTTGTTTTATTTTGTTTTGTATTGTTTTGTTTTTTTGGTGCAGGATGCTGAAGGAGCATGGTGTGTTCCAGAGTGATGGATGAGACATGCTGATACCAGGACAAAGAATGAGCCTGACCTCTGAGCTTGCTGAGTTCCCTGACAATGATGACTGGGAAGCTGTATTGGACATATGTTCCCTACCCACCTTTGTTTACCTATACCCCTGTTGGGACAAGCTGCCTTGCCTCAAGTTTATAGACCTTTTGGAAAAGGGAATCAAAAAGAGAAGTTATAATGAATCTTGTATTTTTCTTATATGTGACCAGTTATTTGGACTCTATATGTACTGGTCTAGAAATCAGTACAATATTGGAAATAACAGTCTTCATTTGGAAGGCTAGTTCTGAACATCTTCAGAGATATATTTGGAAGTTAGCTACAGTTCTCTATGATGTTATGTTAGTAAGATATAAAGTTGAGGCAGGATCTGGATTTTAAACAAGATTAGTACATGTGTTAAGGCTCTTGTCAAGTTAAAAATTGTTTTTGTTGGTCCCATGAAAAACAAACACAGAGTTGGGGGGAATGTGAGGATGGGGAGGGGGGAGTTGTGGTGGGGGATAGGTGCGGGCACAGCCTCATAGAAGCATGAGGGGGGATGAGATAGGAGGTTTCTGGGTGGTGGGAGGAAGTGGGGTAAGGGGATAAAATCTGAAAGGTAAATATAATACCCAATTTTGAAAAAAAAAAGAAAAAGAAAAGAGAAAAAAAGGAAAAAAAAGAAAAAAGGGAAAAAAGAAAAAATAAGCGATTTAATAACACAAATGGAAGGATTTAGAAATTTAAAAGGCTGTTTATGTTAATGGAAACAGCATCATAGAAACTGGAAAATCACACCCTCATAGAAGCACAAGGAAGGGGGATGGGATAAGGGGTTCCTGGGTGGTGGGGGAAATGGGATAAGAGGATAAAATTTGTAATGTAAATATTATAACCAATTAAAAAAGGGGGAAAAAACAGAAAAGTTGTTAGAACCAACATCTTTAAAAAAAATGTCAGCCCTCTAGGAAAAAAAATTATCTTGATACTAAAACTTGTTCTGAGAATTGTATATTGCAGAATACACAGCCTTGGTGTATCTACTCATCAAGCAAAATGAGCAGACCTGCTCAAACCTCCGTTGTCCCGGAATTCCATCTGGATGCAGTGAAGACACAGAGTCAGAGGCTTATCAATTTACTCATCCCCCCACCCCTCTTCTAATTTCTCAACTCCCATAATCAGCTTGAAGAAGTTAATGAAGAGTCAGTGCCCCTATTCCCTGGACTTGAGGACTAAGGTGGTTAATATTGGATTTTCTGGGGGAAAGTAGTGGTTTTGTTGGAACAGGGAGGATTAGCTAGGATTTATGGCATAGCCATAACCTATTGGTAGAAATCTGTATAATTAGTATGAAGATGAAGTTATAATTTATTAAATGGTACAAAATTTACTTGGATTTCAAATTTAAGGTTTTCATTGGTATGAGCTTCTTATTGATATAAAAGTGAAATGAATATTGATAATCTCATGGGCATTTAGGAATACAAGGCTTAGACCCAGTCCTTCTTTAACTTTTTTAACTGATTTGGGATGGTTAGGCTGTGAGTTAAGGGACTATAGCAAATTCATGACTTTGAGTTTATTGTTAGGGTGTTTTCTATATTTTATTTAGAAATAGCTGAGAGGAGTTAACAGACAACAGTCCAGGTTACCTTACATGGATAGTTGGACTTCAAAACGTCAGAAGTCCATAGAATTGATGTCACAAATATTTCTATATTAATATTAATTTTGGTTGGAGACCTGTCTGCTCCTGACAGCTTCCTGTCTTGGATTCTAAGAAGAAATTGAGCATCCTTGGAGTTACTCCAGTTGTGCAGAGACAGCCACCAGGAAAGAATTGCCTCTTTCCATCTACAGACAAATTACTGTCCAGAAAAGGACACACTCACAGAATAGTCGGCTGATTTTATCTGCCTAGACAGAGTAATCAGCCCTTAATAATTCTGCATCACTAAGGTCTGTCAGATGAGTCTGGGTCAGAAGGCTGAAGAGTTGATGCTCCAACATTCGGAAGTATAGAGGCTGTCCAGGTGTTCAGTGGTCTCTATAAATTGGCTAAGTCTTAGAAGCTATGCTTAGTGCTTCCCATAACTTCAGTTAACTCAGTCATTCTGGATTTCTGACGGGGTTGAAGACCTATAGTCTCATAGCCAATCCTGGCTATTTACTTTGAGAGAAAAGATCTGAGTGGATGGTTTTCAGCTGACATTCATTCTAAAGCCAAGAAAAAAGCCAGGTTCAAAACTAAGTGTTTTAATCAAGGGAGACGACAGAGGTTCTGGTTAGTCAACAAAATGATGGACTGGGTATTAAGACTATCTTGTACCTCACTGGTACAAATAGGAATAATTATGTTCTAATTGTATTTTGAGAGAAAAGTTTTATTTTAACAGGAAGGGTGATATGTAGGAGGAGCTAAGGGGGAAGAGATGGAGTAAGGAGAGCAGAAGATGAAGGAGAGGAGAAGCAAGGTTTTGAGAGAGAGAAACAGAGAGAAACAGATAGAAAGAGAGAGAGGGCATGGAGGCAGATGTTCACGTGTCTCCACCAGTCAAA
The DNA here is from genome assembly GCA_019844195.1 of Rhabdomys dilectus. Classification (NCBI taxonomy): domain Eukaryota; kingdom Metazoa; phylum Chordata; class Mammalia; order Rodentia; family Muridae; genus Rhabdomys; species Rhabdomys dilectus. The sequence continues at coordinate 1,205,231 of JADRCG010010237.1, forward strand.
GATAGTTTACATATCTAGGTTGGGTATTGGGTTACACTTCTGATTGAGCATTACCAAACTTATAAAGCCTTTGATTAACATTTAAAAAAATTGTATAAAAGCAAAAAGGGAAAGGGGGCATGGGATAGGGGTTTTCTAGGGAGGGGAAATGGGGAAAGGGGATGGCAACTGAAATGTAAATAAAATATTCAATAAAAAATAAAAAGAAGAAATAAAGAAAATTGTTTTTGTTTTTTCTACAGTATTTAATGTAAGTTGCATTGATTTTACACTTTCTAATTTTGTTAGTGTGTTGAAATACTGCATGTCAGTCATGAAGGTCTATCAACCAGCTTTGTTTTATTGTTCTAAGTATCATAGAACCTTGGCCTTCTAAAATAAGCTTTCAAGTACTGGAAGAAGTAATTCAGGCTTTAAGCAGAAGCAAGAGGGTAGTGGTCTTGATTATTGATGGCATAACAGCTTTAATTACATTAATTACTAGCACTAATACTTCTGCAATTGCTTTGACACAAGAAGTTAAGATAGCTACTTTTGTCAATCATTTAGCAAAAAATATTACTAATGTGTTGAGTGTATCAGAGGAATTTAGATAGACATTTGGAACAATGGATTGATGCTCTTTATCCTATTCAAATTATTGGAAGGAGGTTCAGAATTTAAGAGTATGGTGCCATCTTGAGTGTCATGCCAAATACCATTGGATCCATTTTAGTTCTAAAATTTACAGTGGTAGTCATTATAATTAGGAAAATGTTTAAAGACATTTACAGCATATTTGGCATAATTCTCTCTGGATGTTAACTTTGCATAGTGAGCTTATGAATGTAAAGAATGCTGTTCTGCTACACGTTGATGCAGTAGATACTGCTGATAAAATTACGCATGGCCTGACACTAGTATTTCTATTTTGGTTAAGTTTCAAGAATGGCATATATAAGTTGATCATGCTAGTCCTTTTTGTCCTGGGATTACTTTTATTCCTGCCCATCATGTTAAAGCTTGTCTTTAAAAATATCAACATGTTGCAGCCAAAATACATGGATTGAACCTGAAAATAAACCCCTAGACAGAGTTAACAGGCTGGCAAACTCATGACAGGTAAGATTCTGCACAGAGCCTTACCAACCTGAGACAGAAGTGCATTGCGTTTGATAATGCATATACCATGATGAGTAAGGAAGGCATTCTTGCCAGAATGGCCTAAGACAGGCTCAGCCTTGTTTATGAAATAAAAAGGGGGAAGATGTGGAGAGCCTTTGGAGCTGTTTGGCAAGAATATTACATGGGCCAAACACAAGGCAAGAATTTGACATTAGGCTAGAACAAAGAAGTAATTTCAGGCAGGAATCTAAATCTTAGCCTAGAATAAAGTAGTAATTTAGGCAGCAATCTAAATATTACGCTAGAACAAGCAGTAATTTCAGGCAGGAATCTAAATTTTAGGCTAGAACAAGGAAGTGGGCTTCAGACATGAAAATAACTTTGAGCTAGGAAAGGGAAGTAGACTCAGATATTTTGGTCATCCTGATAAGCTCTTAGAAACAGTGATAATGGGAGTCTTCACATAATTTGGTTTAATGCCTTGCTTCTTCTTTGACTACTTGTGTTATTTTCTTTCTTGTTCCTTGACTATTTATAGCTATTGTATTGCTAGTTCCTCAACCTAGAACTGACCTTAATACTTACATATAATTAAAACCATACAAAAGCAAATAGGAGGAGGGTGAATGGGATAGCGTTTCTTTATTTTGGAGGGGGGGCAATGAGGAAAGAGGATAGCATTTGAAATGTAAATAAATAAAATATCCAATAAAGAATAAAAATTCAATAAAAGAGAGATGGAGGAAGTTGAAGAAAGTATTGAATTGTGGTCACAATGAAATAAAACTATGCATGGTAATGCCTCAGTAAAACTCATTACTTTTTTATGGCAACTTAAAATTTCAATACAGTTTTTTCACACTTATATAAAGAATCCTCCAAATTATCAGTGTGAGGGCTGTTTTTATCTTGTGATTCCATACTTCCATATGACACAGATGGTGTTAATCATGTATAAGCAGAGCTTGATTTCTTCTATGTAGTTATTAATTAATTATTAATTATTTTTAATTATGAATTAAAATATTTAGATATTTTGATTTTCTCTGTGGCAGCATGATGATATTGGCTGTGTTCTATTGCCCATATAGAGGTCATAGAGTAGGCAGGTTCACAATTGGAGTAAAATCTGAAACTAACTAGATTGAGCATATTTTGGACACACTTGAATAATTCCAGCTCGTTTGATACATAGAACTATGTTTTGATGGGCTGTTTCTTTCCTTATTGGCCCTGAGGCTGGGTATTAATGAAGTTTTGTATGGACTTATTCAAAGATGAATTATCATGATATGATTTTGGACATGACTACCTTAGCTTTCCTGGGAGGTTGTGACATTGGTTGTTGTCTGTGAGTGAATGTGACATCTAGTACATGCACAACAGTACAACCAATGTCTGTGAGGCAGACAGTGGAGACCATGTTCTCTGACTCCTTTAAGTTTTTTTTAATTTTAACCTTTTTTTACACTCCAGATTTTATCCTCCTTCAAGTTCACCCTCTGACTATTCTACATCCCATTACTCCTCCACACCCCATCCCCATCTCCATGAGAATGTTCCCACCCTCCCACCTGCCACCCCACCAGACCTCCCTACTCCATGGGACCTCAAGTCTCTTGATGGATAGGTACATGTTCTCTGACTGAACCCAGACCCTGCAATCCTCTGCTGTATATGTGTTGGAGGCCTCACATCACCTGGTGTATGCTGCCTGGTTAGTGGTCCAATGTCTAAGAGATCTTGGGGGTCTAGGTTAATTGAGACTGCTGGTCCTCCTACAGGGCCACTCTCCTCCTCAGCTTCTTTCAGCCTTTTCCTAATTTAACCACAGAAGTCATCAGTTTCTGTTCAATGGTTGGGTGTAAATATCTGTATCTGACTCTTTCAGCTGCTTGTTGGATCTTTCAGGGGACAGTCATGATAGGCCCCATTTTGTGAGCATTTTATAGCCATAGTAGTAGTTTCAGGCCTTGGGGCCTCCCCTTGAGCTGAATCTCACGTTGGTTCTATTGCTGGACCTCTTTTTCCTCAGGCTTTTGTTTTCCATTTTTGTTCCAGTAGTTCTTTCAGACAGGAACACTTACGGGTTAGATATTTTGACTGTGGGATGGCAAACCCATCCCTCACTTGATGCCCTGTATTTCAGCTGGAGGTGGGCTCTACAAGTTCCCTCTCCCCACTGTAGGGCATTTCATGTATGGGCCCTCCCTTTGAGTCCTGAGAGTCTCTCACCTCTCAGGTATCTGGTACATTCTGCAGGGTCCTCCCACCTCCTACCTCCTGAGGTTGCCTGTTTCTATTTTTTCTTCTGGCTGTCAGCTCTTCAGTCCTTTTTGTCACCCAATACCTGATCGTGTTCCCCTTTTCCCCTCCTTGTCCCCTTTCCCACCCAGGACCCACCCTACCCCCTCCTGTGATTGCTTTCTTCTTCATCCCAAGTGGGATTGAGGTGTCCTCACTTTGGCCCTTCAGCTTGTTAACCTTTTTGAGTTCTGTTGACTGTATCCTGGGTATTCTGCACTTGACTTGATGAAAGAAAGACTATTCTTGCCCTTACACTAGTGCTTCACAAGTGAGTATTTCCTTGGAAGTGTCTTGGTATATTAATGTAGATGAATGATTGCTTACTGTTTTTTTTATAATTCACAGAAGTCATTGGTCTACATTCTGTTTACAGTGTAGACAATATAGATGGGAAAAATAAGGACACAAATGTAAAACTATTATTTTTGTACTTTTAATGCTGTTTTTTTTTAGTCTATGTTGTATATTGTTCTTTATCCCTACTTACAAACTGAGTTATTATTTTCAAATTGAAATGTTTTGAATTCTACTGAGTAAAACTGGAGAGATTTTAATCTCTACAACTCATTACTATATATATATATATATATATATATATAATGAAATATTTTTATTTTGTTTTATTTTTGAAGTTATTCTACTATGTTCTAACTTCAAATTTCAACACAACTTTTCTTTAAAAGAATGTCATGTACCAATATCTTCAAATTCAAATATTATTTATTTAATTCTACTGATTCACAATTCAATCTTATATAAATTCAACTAAATTTTTGCTTTTCAAAAACCCGTTTTGAAAGTTTTAGAAAAGCCGACTACTAAGATGATGCTCCAGAGGGCATACAGTTCTAGGAGGGTAATGAGAAAGAGTAATTTTTCCTACTAAGCAATTATACTAATCAGAAGACTAGAAGTAATTTTAAATATTTAATGCATTGTATTGTATGCAATATTGGAGAGAATTTGATTTAGTGCAAGTACTGTGGAATTTAATATGGTGACTTTTTAAAGTAAAAACAGTTGAAAACATAATGCATCTACAAGAACCCAGGTAATAAGTCCAAAGAAGTGCTCATCTATACAATATAGAGACTGCACATTTACATATTTATTATAGTGGCATTCATAATAGTCATTGAATGAATTAATCTTTAAAGCTAATAAAACTAAGATATAGAATTTACCTACATGTTAATTAAAAAACAGATAAAGAAGTGTACTTTATACGTTCAATGACTTTTCTCTTATTTCAAATAATTGAATTACCATCACTTTTATATGCTTTACTGGAAATACAATACTTTTATTCTTCAAGGGTGAAATAAACCAGAATCAAAAAGACAAATTAGTGAAAGTTTTCCACATATATGGAACATATATAGAAATATTTTACACACACACACACACACACACACACACACACACACACACACACACACACCACATATAAAAAGAGATAAAGTTGTTTTAGAATAGAGAGGAGACTGGTGGTAGAGGAAAAGAACAAAATGAGAAATGAATTATACATGTGAGTGAAGATATAATTATAGTATTTACCACATGTAGAAAAGAAACCTGTTCTTATATACACTGCCGCTAAGTGATCTGATCTGAAGACTTATGTCATTCATTGCAATGCTGCCTGAAAAAACACTGGATTTTAACATGCAAATCTGTAACTCTTCCATTAATTCATGCATGCCATGAATTGTAAAGTAGAATTGTGGTTGCAATCATTGTATATTAGATGATACATTATAAAATAAGAATTAATTTCAAACTGAAAAATTAAAAGTTTCTAGTCGTATATGATTCTGATTGCTTTGAATTGTAGGTAATGCACCTAATATGACAGAATTATGTATTAACTATACTGATATTGGAGATTTTAAATATTTACCTTCTTTAATAAAAATATAACTGAACATCCAAATACCTCTTAAAATGCACAAAATAACATGCATTTTTTTGTCTCTAGTTCACATAAATATTGAGAACTAAATATAGTAGTAAAGGAAGGAAGCAGTACTCAAGAGCTTTTCTAGAATAAGGAAAATAAATCTCAAACTGTGTGGTGGCATTCATTCATTTTTTCTCATTCTTTCATCATTAATTTTAGGAAGTCCTTAGAGACTAAAAAAAGTTGAACCAATTTGGATAATGACGAGCTTTGTGCATTTAGTCTTCCAGGTCCTAGTGCAGTCAACAATTATCTTGTGCTTACAGTTCTTCATTTTTAGATTTGCAGTGAATTGGCACACATGTCCTTTTCTTTCCATGATAACTATAGCAGAAAACTATTACATTTCACTGTTTATATCTATCCTGGCTCAGGACCTGGTGTGATAAGGTGAACATATCTGCACTTCCTAACCATGACAGGTCAGAACAGCAGCTTAAACTGGTAGGTATGGAGAGTGTATGGAAGAATGAAAGAGCACTGAGAAGTCTCTTTATGTATTGGGCAGACAATTCTGGTATAAAGATGAGAGAATAACATAAATAATTTCAGTTATTTGGACTATGAAATATGTATTCTATTCTACTGTCAATGCTTTTCATTGACCCTGAGTCTACATACAAATATCTCACATAAAATGAATGTCTCTATATTATTTTCTACAAATTCTGAAATGTGTATGATGTCCATGGTGAGGAGAAGTAGGACAAGGCTGTTAACCATAACATCTAGTATTGTCTTTAATGGTGCTCTGAATGTATAAAGTTTCTCTATATGATTTTATTCTGTCACATTTTCAAAAAAATGTAACATTATATATTACTTTGAGTCAACTACTCCAAGATCCTTATGTAGAAAAAAATTAAGCCATGTATATATTGTTTGGATTTATTATGGACACAAGTTACCATGCCATGAGAAACAGCAGTGAGTCATTTAATTAAACCAACCATTTTACTTCCTGTACTCCAGAAAATTACCACATCTCCCTGTCTTCTTCCTTTTGGAATTTAATGTCAATCCCATGTGAAATCATTGGAGTTATTAGGTGTATTCTCTGTAGGAAAGAAATATAATGGGATAACCAGAGTGTGCATATCATAACTCAGAACAGAACTGTTTCTTCTAACCACTCTAAGATACACATACATCCTTTAACATTTATCTCCTTGCTTACCATAGTCCCCACAATTTCAAAAGAAGAAATAGTGTCTGGTCTTATATTCTGTATGTTCCAGCAAATTATCTACAATGTCTCAAACTAAATTAAAGAATGGCAAATTATTCAAAGCTAAAAATCAAAACATCTTCAAATTGGATATTGAAAACACGCAACATAAATCTGGGAAATCTCCTTTAAGGTAGTCAACTGGAACTCCTAATAGCAAGAGTTCTTTGCAGAGCAGAGGAGCAGAGAAAGTGATACCTTGTGTAAGGATTCCAGTACAAAGAGGAAATAATGTAAGATAAGGATGACATCTTCTAATTGGGCTCCCATGAAATCCAATAGATAGTCAAATGGAGTCCTAATTGCACTATTTCTCCATGCATGCACTTCCCATATGTGAACTTCTCAACATTCTGATTCTCTCTACCAATTCAGGCATTTACATAATGCTGTCAACAATAGCAGAATTGCTGAAAATAGTTTACTTTCTAGCTGTTCTCAAGGGCACAATGATTTTACTCTTAGGCTATTTAACTCTTCTTTTCCCTCCCTATCAGAGAGACCTCCAGACCTTGGAGGACACTGTGAGACAAATTTGCTTGGGTCTGAAATGTTGAGGAGACAAATGAAATTGAAGAGTCAACTTCTCAGTGAACTCAAACAACACATTACAATTTAATAACGTAATGACCATTATATATTTTTTTTATTCCTGCTGAGGAACTTGGAAGGAGTCATAAAACAAAATCTTAAACACAACTTTGCTGAGGATTTCTGAATACCAACTTAAATATTCATGGTGACTAGAAATTGATAAAAGAAATTAGTGAATCACATGCAGACTGTGATTCTTTTATATCAGCATCTTGAGTATTGAAGTTACATGTGTACATCACTACATCAAGCTTTGATTATTTACTTTTTGATCCTATAGCATACACAGACTTCTATGTTTGAGAAGCCAGTACTGAAGTTGATTTTTGGTAGATATCCATGTTGCCTAAGTAAAGAAACTAACAGATTCTCCATATAAGGCTTTTATAAATTATGTTATTTCATATCATATCATATCATATCGTATCATATCGTATTATATATTAGTTATATTATAGTGTATTATATATCCCAATACTATATGTTACCTTAAACTGACAGATATTGTTACTGGAATAATTATGCAAATATACATCTCTTTGAAACAATATATTATTCAATTTGCCTCTACATTTTTGTTAAGATATAAAAAAATTTTTTTCTTTGTAAATCTCTGAGGTTTATACTATAAGATACAGGAAACATGAATATAATAATAACATTTATTAACCATTTAATAAACTCTTCCTTGGCTTGGCTTCCAAATGTCTAACATTGATGCAACTTTAGAGGAGTAGCTTCTTTCCTGGCTGCACAATAATCCTTTAAGTAATGCCTGATTAAACTAGAGACAAGACAAAAAGTTCTTATTAGGTATAATTACATTTTCTCATATAGACATCAAAATAGTGACAGAAATTTCCTTCCATGAAAAGAAAGCATACATTGGCAGGCACAAGCAGGTGTATTTTAGATAGAGACATGTCATTGGAGTTCCAATTTTATATGAAACTGTATTAATCAGCTAATTCTTTCCATATGGTAATATCTTGTGTATTTTGTGCCCACTGTGATCAGTTTTTGATGAAATAAGAGGAGTAGATGGGAAAGACTGGAGGAATGAGAATGAAAATATCTGGTATAGTTTCATAAAATTAAAAATTAATAAGTACCACAATTAGTTTATTTTCATAAAGACAACTTTTTCTATGATTTTAATTTCAAGGCTTATCTTAGATTCTACATATATTACATAAGTAAAATTTTTCTCTTTTGCCATTAATCAATACAAATGGCATATAGAAATGAGAGGAAATTTGTATGTGCTCTTTAAGAATTTTTCTATTTATTTTAAAGATATTATTGAATTATATTATTTGAGTGTTTAATTTTAATCTTCAATGTATTCTATGAGAATTTGATGTACAGCAAACACATTTATTTTCTGAACTCCATTTTGTGGCATTGTGTTTTTTTTTATTGGAAAAATGGCAGTATTATTACTAAGGCATGTTGAAATTTATTTGTGTGTTGTTATAGACTGCTAGTATAATGTTGTCCTGAAATCTCAGTTAACAAAACAATTGAGAATAAGGGTATTTTTTTTTTTAGAGGCAAACTAACATAACTGATAGAGCATGACAGCAAAAGTAGATTTTCACTATATAAGAGAACAGTCAACCTATTAACCTTCTTGTTTCTATATATGCCCAAGTTTGCACCAGTAGTTTAGGTGGATCTTAAGGTTGATCTAATCCTAGCCTCTTTTGGACCCACTACTCTTCATTAGTGAATGTATAATTTGTGATCTCACAAGCAATAAATAAATACTCCACTTTCCTAATATCTTCACCAGGATGAACTGTACTTTACGTATCTTGGCCTTTCTAACAGGTGTAAGTTCAAATCTCAGAGTGGTTTTGATTTGCATTTTCCTGATGGCTAAGGAGGTTGATAATTTTTTTTAAGATTTTTCATCAATTATTTTTTATCTTTTGAGAATGCTCTCCTTTTTAGAACTCATTTTTATTAAGTATTTTCTTCAGCCCAGAGTTTTGGTTCTTTATATATCTTATGCATAAATGCTCTAATGAATGTATAATTGCCCATTCTGTAATCTGTTGCTTTGCCTTAATTATGTTTTTCTTTTCAGTTTCTTGAGGCCTTATTCATTAATTTTTGGCCTTAGTGCCTGTGAAATCAGTGTCCTGTTACTTAAGGGTGGACACAATAACTAGAAGTAGATGGCTAACACAAAATAAACTCAATTTTTTGTTTTTTTGGGGTTTCTTTTTTGTACACTTTTTTTTGTTGTGTTTTTAGGATTTTTTTCTCTAATAAGACCTTTTTTCATGTACAAAACATTATAATTTTGAGTTTTGTGAGATTATCTGTATTTGTTTCTTGTGGTTTTGTATGCTCTTTTGTTTTCTATGCACAGAGAGAAATAAAGGGCATTCATTTCAGTGGCTAGAAATACTAAATACATAGGAAGTGATAGGAGAGAGAAAACGCATAATCAAAATATAGGGCAAGAAAAAATTTTTCAATAAAAAATTTGAAAAGTAAAAAAAAAAAATAGAATTTTTTTTTTTTGTGAACTGAAAAGGTACATAGATGGTATGAAGATGTTTCACTGGGAATAAACTTATGTTGGATCTTGTTCCTTTCACCATTATTTCATATACAAGAGAAATCATTGCATGTTCTTTCTAGTGAGATTAAACCTACTTGATAATACAGACTAATAAATTCTGATTGCTATAAGGATAAGATTTTATTTTTCACATATAAGCAGTAGGTACTTGTTCATAAATACTTTTATAAAATGCTTTTTGAGGGATGTGAAATCAATATAGATACATTGTTGGGAAAGAGCTACTCATTGAATTCATTAAATAATTACAATTACAAAAATACAATAATAAGAGGATAGCAAGTGTTCAAAATCCATATGTAGTTTTCATATTTTGAAAACATTAGTTATGATATAAATATTATCAAGTATGTAAATATTACTTTATGCAGTTACATGATTGACTATAACAAGACTTCAGACTCATTAAGCATTTTCTGAATATCAGGAAAAATTCGAAGACAGAATTTCTCATCTTCAGTGAGAAGGAAACAAACATCTTAAATGTTATTGTCATGTAATTAGTTTCAATCTTAATGTAAGGAATTTGTGTGTCTGTGTATATGTGTGTGTGTTTCTGAAAATTGAGAAATTCTGACTAACAAGTCACATGTCTTCATAAAGGTATAGAAAGGAGGTAAATATTTTACCAATTTAAAAATGATGGAAAATTATCATAATATATTTTAATTACTTCATTTATTTTCTGTTTACCTTTCATAACCTATTCAAAGTAAGATATGCTGAACATGAATATATGTCTTGAACTGGAAATTAATTAATTGTGTACAACTTATCATAATATTTTATTTTCAAGTCTATTCCAAATCATGGTAAGTCTAGTAAATGAGGTTTTAGATTTTTTTTTAAATTATTCAACTTTATATAACAGAGTCAAAGATGACATATAAGAGAGTAATTAGGACTCCTGACCCAGAGCACTGATTCCTTCTGGTCTGGACCTGAGCACTCAGCAGATCCCAGGAGACAGTTCTGCACCCAATCTCACAGAACCCAGAAGAAGAGGGTCTCCCAGGAGCTCTAACCTGGGCAGTATCTTAGGTAAAAATGAACCTCATGTGGTGTTTGCTGTTGGAAGTTCTAATCCTGATGCTGGCCTCTGGACTTACACTACTTAGACCTTTGATGGGCCATTGGCAAGGACATCAAACAGCTAGAGATTGACATCACTAATCTAAAGAAATCCCTTGTTTCATTGTCTGAAGTGATCTCCAAAAATTACAAAAGACTTTATTAGATTTGATTTACTCCTTTACAATAGAAAAGACTATGTACAGCTCTAGACTGTGTACAGCCCTTAAAGAAGAATGTTGGTTTTACATAGACAAGACAGGGATGGTTAAAGAGAACATGAAACAGGTCAGAGAAGGCCTTGAGAAAAGACCAAGAGAAAGAGAGAAACATGACAGCTGGTACAAGAATGGGTTTTCAACTCCTTCATGATTGTCAACCCTACTTCCTTCCATTTTGGGACCAATAATTAGGTTACTTTTGTTTATTTCTTTTGTTCCCTGGGCCTTAAATAGGCTGACTTTGTGAACCATCAGATAGATAATTTTGACAGCAAAACCTATTCAGATACATTATCATAAGTTAGCTGTGGAAGACCACAAAACTCAAGACGAGATTGTTACTCTATCCAGAATGTTCCTAAAACCCATCTCCACCCAACCTAAAAGAGAGGACTTCCATCCCTAGACCAACTAGAGAGGGGCCACCCAAAACCCCCTCTGACTGGCAATTGAAATTATTGCTTAGGCTGTGAGGCTAAGAACTGCAAGGGAATATAAATAAAATTAAAAATATATTTCTGGATTCCCTGAGGGACAAACCTGACTGCATAGGGGTTGAGGTCAAAAGTATCCCCGCTCCAGGAAAAAGACATTGGGATGGGTGTGGCCTTCATGTCTCACTGAACAACTACAGGAGGACGAGAGCCATTACAAGGTCCCCTTTAATTACTGGAGGTCAGGCCTCTATCCCTGCCTTTGTAAGATTGGAATCACCACGTTCCTTCTATACTTGGAGAAGGGAGGAAATGTCAGGAGCAGCCTTGCTTATATACTGAAGGCCTAAAATCAGCCACAGGTCTAAGTCAGCCTGCTAACACAAAGCCTTGGTCTCTGTGGAAAAACACTGAAACAGATAGCTATAAGATATTGTAAATAGGCAGCATTGGTGAAAATTTATCAGCCTGGATAAGAACTAATAGCTATAGACTTTGTGGATACGTAACCTCATTGAGAATCATAGTGACATGTTTTCCGAACCTTCACCCAGCCAATACTATGTTCTGGAAGATATCTGTACTCCCCCTGAACACCCACGCTCCTGCATCATCCCATTTCCCACATCCTTCCTTTTTGTGTTTATAACTCCTGTGTGAAAAAGTAAAAATCACGGTTTGGTTAAAATAAAATAAAATAAAATAAAATAAAATAAAATAAAATAAAATA
>JADRCG010010237.1:1225393-1248222 GCA_019844195.1 Rhabdomys dilectus
TTTTTAGTTTTTAGTTTTTAGTTTTTAGTTTTTAGTTTTTAGTTTTTTTTAGTTGTTTTTAGTTTTTAGTTTTTTGTTGTCGTTTTTTTTCAAACCCAGGACCATTAGTTCAGTGCTTGGACTCATGAACAATGGGCTAGGCCCATTAATTAACAAATCAATTAATCAATTATTAATTTATAAAATTACCTGCAGACTTGCTCACAGCCTAATCTTATTGAGGCTTTTTTTAGAAATATATTTTTATTGGATATTTTATTTATTACATTTCAACTGTTATCCCTTTTCCGGGTTTCCCCTCTGCAAACCTCCTATTTCATTCTTTCTTCCCCTGTTTCTATTAGGGTGCTCCCCCATGCACCTACCCACGCCCACCTCACTGCCCTAGCTTTCCCCTACACTGAGACATCAAGTCTTCATAGGACTAAGGGCCTCCCCTCACATTGATGCAAGATAAGGCCATCCTCTACATATGCAGCTGGAGCTTTGGTTGGTGCTTTAGTCCCTGGGAGCTTTGGGGAATCTGATTGGTTAATATTGTTGTTCTTCTTATGGGATTGCAAACCCCTTCAGCTTTTTCAGTCCTTGCCCTAACTCCTCCATTGGGGCCCCCATGCTCAGTGCAATGGTTGGCTGCAAGCATTCACATCTATATTGGTCAGGCTTTGGAAGAGTATCTTAGTGGACAGCTATATCAGGCTCCTGTCAGCAAGCACTTCTTGGTATCAGCAATAGAGTCTGGGTTTGGTGTCTGCATATGGGATGGATCCATTTTCTATCTAACCATCTTGAAACTGCAAAATGCTGCCAGCCTGAGAAAAGGCTTCCTTAAGCTGAAATGATTTGTAAAATTTTAGGAATAGGGATATGGGGTTGATTAAAATAATATCTATTCTATCTCTTCTTAACCTGTAACCATGTAACCTGTAACTAGAAGAGTATGACTTGGATGAAATAATATGATTGGTATCTCTTGAAATTATTAATGTTTTGAAATCTGTATTAACAAAGACATCCTTTGATTATCAATCAGAGTTGCAAAGCATCCCAATCTTTGTGTCTAACTCAACCTTGTCATCACCTGATCCTTATATCCTCTCTGGAACCTGTTCATTGCCTGGGCTGACAATGGATCTTCAAGGATTGTGAAAGCTAGTAAACACAGAAGAATTTTTCTTCTAAGTGCCATTATTTTCTCTACTTTCTTTGAGTAATATGTGTGGGAATTTTAGCATTATGGTCATATTATCATATTCCAGTGGCCAGAGCAGCAGTACGAGCAGCAGTACGAGCAGCAGTACAAGCAACAGTAAGAGCAGCAGTACGAGCAGTAGCCTGTATTGGTTTTGGATCTTCCATACTGTGACTAAGAGCTGGAGGAGTTTTTATTTGGCAATTTATATCTTCTTGAGTGAGATTAATTTTATGTGTGAGCTATCTGCAGTTAAATGCCTTTGTCTACATCTAAAAGTATATTTTATACTGTTTTGTCTTTAAAACTCAGAAATCTGTTTTTTAGTTAGCTGTCTGATTATTTGCACAAAATCAACTGTGTAATGTTATGTTATTTCTGTGAAAAGTTAGTGATTTCTGTCCTTTTTCTTCCAACTCTAAACTTTGTCATTAGTGTGCAATTTCATTAGCATATTCTTGGAGGATCACTGGATAGGTTAGTCTGTGGAACCTCATACACTCAAAAGAAAACCTTTATACTTGGCTTTTCTCTCTACTCAGAAATTGAAAGTAGTTTTAAAATGTACTTGGAATATACTTGAGATAAGATCTATACCTCTGCATTAAGCTTCCTCTTGGTAAAGAGCAAATAAATGTAATTAATGCATGCCCGTGAGTGATAAGAATTAAAATCAGCCTGGATATATATCAAATGACAAATGAATGATGAAAATGTGAAATTTATTTAACCATAAAGTAAAGATGGAGGTTTAAAATGTGCAAGCAAATAGATGAAACTGGAGAAATTATTCAGAGAATCATAAATATAAATACCACACATTCTTTTTCATATATGGATCAAATATTCAAATTTTAGAGTGTCATATGAAACCTGCAGAAGCCTTATAAATAAAGAAAGTATAAGGATGCCAATTAGATAGAGTATGCCTCAACCAAGAGGGGATAGCATAAAATAGATGATATAAGATCTATTACATGCATATGTGAAAGAAGAACAAAATAAAAATAGATTCAGGATTAAAAACTGAAGTGTTAACTTTTGTTTTTAAGAATGGGTTTCATTATATAGGTGGCCATGGCTTGGAAATAACTAAGTAAATCAGGTAGGCCTCAAAGTCATAGATATCAGCTTGCCTCTAACTTCTGAGTGCTAAGATTAAAGGTATGTATCACAATCCCTACCATCACAAGTAACATCTAATAATTAGTTTAATCATCTGAATTTTATTGTAAGTGCTTGAAAACCCTTATTAAAATAGGTTTTGTAAAAATATAAGTCTACCCAACATGGCAAAATGTGTAATTCTACTTTGAATGTGGTAGTGAAAAGGTCAGGTTATGAGGGGTTAGCAATATTTTTTAAGGAAATTGGCAAAATTAAAGCTATGTCTTCTGAGTGGTCTCTTACCTTGTTTCCAGATAGTTGGTTTTATTGTGGTTGTTTTGTTTTGTGGTTTTAGTATATGCAATTTTGAAAAATATTTCCAGAAAAATTCACGACTTTCTTATGTTAGAGAGGGTTGTAGAGTTGGGTAAGCATGCAGAAAGTTTGCAAAGAGAGTTAGAAGTGCTTGGAAAGCAAAAGGAGCCAGTGGGAGAACAAGCTGTTTTTGGGGTTGATGTGCAGGATGAAGAATTTACTGCATGGTGAAAATGAGAAGCAAAATAGGCTAGAAGGTGAACTGCTATCTTGCCTTGCTCCATACATTTTCCCTGCCAAACACCCAGAACATTTTTATGAAACCAGGGCCTGGAAAGAACAGGAGATGGTATAGGAACAACAGGTTAGTGTTCAGACAAGTGCACCACCAGAAAATTTGCTTGAACCTACATAGGCACCTTCACCATTCACAGTCTTTTTGTAGCCTATGCCTGCTAATGATGGTGCTCCTGCCAATAGTGAATTGACCTGTTGTCCTATAGAAATGCTAGAACATTTTAAAGCTGGCTATGATCTTGCATAGCTTGTACTCTCTATTTGACATTTTAAATATGTGGGTTACAAAGAGTATAGTTATACCCCAAGATTGGAAGGGATTGTTGTCAACTGTTCTAGAAACTGGACAACAACTACAGTGGTTAACATGATGGAGGAATTAAGCCACAAAATAGAACAACAGAATATAGCAAGGGGTATAAATATTACTGAAGACCAACTGCTTGGTGAAGGGCCTTATGCTTATTTACAAGAACAAATCTAATCTGGTGACGGAGCAATTCTTTTGTTGCGGCTTTAAGAGCCTGGAATATGATTGAGGAGTTAGAAAAAAAATCTACATAAGTTAAGAAGGTAATATGGGAACTAACAGAAGCATCAACAACTTTTTAGAGACATTAGTTTCAATGTAAAGAAAATCATATCAGACCCTAAACCAGACAGTCATTGATAGACATGTTAGCCTGTGAAAATATGAATATTGAATGTAAGAGAGCAATCGGACCATTGAAAGCAAAAGGAGCTCATATAGATGAATGGATAAGAGAGTCAAGACAACTGGCATTAGTTTTCAGGAGCATCATGCTAATATCATAGGGAAAGCCATAGTTAGAAGTCTTAGAAATTAAAATGCCTGATGCTTCAATTGTGGCGATTTTGGTCATTTCCAAAGAAATTGAAAGGCTAGAGGATTGATAACTCAAAATAGCTGGTACATTGACTATTGAAAGTATAGTATTTGTAGAAGAGACCAAGCAGGTTTGACTTTTATGAATGACAAATATTTCATGGGTATTTATCTGTGATGGGAAAAGCAAACATTGGTCAAAGTATAGCTGGTCCAAGAGGGACATATGAGGTAATCTCATGCCACTATGAAATGAAAAGAGGGGCCTGTCAGCTCGAGGTCTCATAGTAAACAAGATGAACAATCTTTCTTTTGTCAGCCAGAAAGTACCAAGTAGGCAAGAAAATCAGGATTATGTGATTTTGATTTTATGCATGCTACAGAAGGAAGTGCAGCTTTTGATCTGCCCACAGATATGGCTCTTAGCCTAGTCCCAAAAGTAGAATGTTACAAGATAACCACAGGTGTATATGGTCCTTTACCCACAGGAACGCTGGGAATCTTGGGAAGAAGTGGGTTCACTTCTCAAAGATTTGTTGTCTATCCTAGTATAGTACATGGGGATAACAAGGAAGGAATCAAAATCATGGCATATGTTAGAAAGTAGATGTTGTGGGGATAGAATTGCTCAACTGTTAATGTTTCCTTACACCAAGGTTAAGGCTGCTCCAGTAGAAAGGACAGAGCTTTTGGGAGTATGGGAAATTGTGTGTTCTGCAATAATTGGTTAATGATCAGAGATTCAAATTAATAGTACAAATAAATGGTGTTGACATAGAAGGTTTGATAGATATAAGATGTAAATACACTTTCCCCAAAATCTTGAAATCCAGATAAGCTTCTTCAAAAGTTTTACACATAGATTATAGGAATTAGTAAATTATCAGGAATAAGAAAAAGTGTCAGATGGATAACTATCTGGGACAAGAAGGGCGAATATAGAAGTTGAAACCTTGTGTGGCTGACATACCCATAAATTCGTGGGCAAGAGGGTTTTTTTTTGTTGTTGTTGTTTGTTTGTTTTTTGTTTTTCTTTTCTTTTCTTTTTTTTTTTTACAACAATGAGGTAAGCAAATTACTATTTTTGCTATATGAGGGACAGCAGGCCCCTTCAATTCCTTCAGTCTTCTCTCTAACTCCTCCATTGGGACCAGGTGATCAGTTCGATGGTTAGTTGCGAGCATCTTCCTGTGTATATGTCAGACTCTGGCAGAGCCTCTCAGGAGACAGATATATTAGGCTCCTGTCAGCATGCACTTCCCATCATCCAAAACTGTGTTTGTGTATGGTAATTGCACCTGGGATGGATCCCCAGGTGGGGCACTCTCTGGATGGTCCCTCACCTAGTCTTTGTCCCACACATTGTCTCATATTTGCTCTTTTGAGTATTTTGTTACTCCTAAGAAGGGCTGAAGCGCCCACATTTTGGTCTTTCTTCTCTTGGGATTCATGTGGTCTGTGAGTTGTGTCTTGGGTAATGTGAGATTTTGGGCTAATATCCACTTATCAATGAGTGTATACCATGTGTGTTCTTTTGTGATTGGGTTACCTCACTTAGGATGTATCTAGTTCTACCTGGTTGCCTAAGAATTTCATGAGTTCATTGTTTTTAATAGCCGAGTAGTAATCCATTGTGTAAATGTACCACATTTTCTGTATCTATTCCTCTGTTGAAGGACATCTGGGTTCTTTCCAGCTTCTGGCTATTATAAATAAGGCTGTGATGAACATAGTAGAGTATATGTCTTTGTTATATGTTGGAACAACTTTTGGTTATATGCCCAGGAGAGATATCACTGGATTCACAGGTAATGCTATGTCTAATTTTCTGAGGAACCACTAGAATGACTTCCAGAGTGGTTATACCAGCTTACAATCCCACCAACAATAAAGGTATGTTCCTCTTTCTCCACATTCTCAACAGCATCTGCTGTCATCTCGTTTTAATCTTAGCCATTCTGACTGGTGTGAGATGAAATCACAGGATTGTTTTGATTTGCATTTACCTGATGACTAAAGATGTTGAACATTTCTTTAGGTGCTTCTTGGCTATTCAATATTCCTTAGTTGAAAATTCTTTGTTAAGCTTTGTATCCCATTTTTAATAGGGCTATTTGATTGTCTGGAGTCTAATTTCTTGAGTTATTTGTTATTTGGATATTAGTCCTCTGTCAGATGTAAGAGTGGTAAAGATCTTTTCCCAATCTGTTGGTTGCTATTTTGTCCTATTGATAGTGTCCTTTGCCTTTGTAGATTGCTCTTGGAAAGATGGCCAGTTTTACTATATTAATACTGCCAATCCATGAGCATGGGAGAGCTTTCCATATTCTGAGATCTTCTTTGATTTCTTTCTTCAAGGACTCAAAGTTCTTGTCATACAGATCTGCCACTTGTTCGGCTAGATTTACACTGAGGTATTTTATTTTCTTTGAGTTTGTTTATGTAGTGGATTACATTGATGGATTTCTAAATATTGAACCATCCCTGCATTCTTGGGATAAAGCTTTCTTGATCATGGTGTGCAGCAGAATACCATCTCATTACATTTGTATAAAGCTCAGTGATTGGGCTGTATGAGAGGTAGGTGGAGTGAGGAGAGGAAGAGGAAAAGGAAGAGAAGGAGCAAAAGGAGGGGCAGGATGTAGGAGCAAGGAGAACCACGGGTCCAGGACTGTCCTGGGTAACAACTTATAGCTAGGTCAGTTAATTGGGTAACACCTCTAATTGTGTTGGCATCTTGTTAATTGAACATTACCAAACATATGAAGCCTTTGGATAATCTTTAAGCATTAGAGTCTCATTTCTACGGGGTACTGCATGGATGGCGGGATGGTCTGGGCTTAGCCCAACCTTGCGGAGACAGCATTGTAGATTGGCAGAGCCATCTCCCACGTTGGTGTCTCATGGGTGCCATGGCTGGTGTTTCTGGCTGGCTTTTTCTAGCTGTAGCATGCATAGCCTCTGACTGGGGAACATGGCAACAGAGCTAAGCAGAGCTAAACAAATCTGCTGCCACTTAGATCATTGGCCCAAGAAATAACCATTTTAAAGTATTAATTTAACAATAGTGGATGATTGTTTTGATGTGTTCTTGGATTTGGTTTGTGAGAATTTTATTGAGTATTTTTGTGTCGATATTCATAAGAGAGATTGGTCTGAAGTTCTCTTTCATTGTTGGGTCTTTGTGTGGTTTAGGTATGAGTGTAATTGTGTTTTCATAGAACAATTTGAGTAGTGTTTCTATTTTGTGGAATAGTTATAGACAATTGGTATTAAGTCTTCTTGGAAGGTCTTATAGAATTCTGCACTAAAACCATCTGGTCCTGAGCTTTTTTGGTAGGAAGACTTTTAATGACTACTGCTATTTCTTTATGGGTTACAGGACTATTTATATGGTTTGTCTGATCCTGATTTAACTTAGGTATTTGGTATCTGTCTAGGAAATTTTCCATTTCATTCAGATGTTCCAGTTTTCTTGAGTATAGGCTTTTGTAGTAGGATATGATGAGTTTTTTAATTTCTTCATTTTCTTTTATTATATTCCCTTTTCAGTTCTGATTTTATTAATGTGGATACTGTCTCTGTGCTCTCTGGTTAGTCTGGCTAAAAATTTATCTATGTTGTTGATTTTTCTCAAAGGATCAGCTCCTGGTTTTGTTGATTCATTGTATAGTTCTATTGTTTCTACTTGGTTGATTTCATCCATGAGTTTAATTATTTCCTGCCATCTACTCTTCTTGGGTGCATTTGATTCTTTTTATTCTAGAGCTTTCAGGTGTGCTGTCAAGCTACTAGTGTGTGCTTTCTCCATTTTCTTTTTGTAGGCACTTAGAACTATGAGTTTTCTTTTTACCACTGCTTTCATTGTGCCTCAGAAGTTTTGGTATTATGTGTGCTCATTTTCATTAAATTCTAAAAAGTTTTTAATTTCTTTCTTTATTTCTTCACTCACCAAGTTATCATTGAGTAGAACATTGTTCAGTTTCCACATATATATGAGCTTTCCATTGGTTTTATCATTATTGAAGACCAGTCTTAGTCTGTGGTGATTTGAAGTATGCATGGAATTATTTCAATTTTCTTGTATCTGTTGAGGCCTGTTTGTGACCAATTATATGGTCAGTTTTTGGAGAAGGTACCATGAGGTGCTGAGAAGAAGGTATATTCTTTTGTTTTTGGTGTATAAGCAAGACTATTTCTGACATTTTCTCCCTTCTCCAGTATAGGACTGTGGCGATTCTAATGTTGCAAAGGCGGGGATAGAGGCCTGACTTCCAGTAATTAAAGGGAACCTTGTAATGGCTCTGGTCCTCCTGTCGTTGTTCAGTGAGGCATGAGAGCCACAACTGTCTTGATGTCTTTTTCCTGGAGAAGGGATATTTTTGACATCAAACCCTATGCAGTCAGACTTGTCCCTCAGGGAACCCAGAAACATATTTTTAACTTTTTATTTATATTCTCTTGCAGTGCTTAGCCTCACAGCCTAAGCAATAGTTTAGATTGCCAGTCAGAGGGGGTTCTGGGTGGCCCATCTCTACTTGATCTAGAGGCGGAAGTCCCCTCTTTTAGGGTGAGTAGAAATGGGTTTTGGGAACACCCTGGATGGAGTAACAACCTCGTCTTGAGTCTCGTGGTCCTCCATAGTTAACTTGTGATAATGTGTCTAAATAGTTTTTGCTGCCAAATTATCTATCTGTTGTTTCACAAAGTTAGTCAGCCTATTTAAGGCCCAGGGATCAAAAGAAATAAGCAAAAAATAACCCAATTAATGTTCCCAAAATGGAAGGAAATAGGGTTGACAATCATGGAGAAGTTGAAAACCAATTCTTGTACTAGCTCTTATCTTTCTCCCGTATGCTCTCTTTAACCATCCTTGTAAAAGCAACATTTTTATTTAAGGGCTGTACACAGTCTAGATTTGTACACAGTCTTTTCTATTGTAAAATAGTAAATCAAATCCAATAAAGTCCTTTGAATTTTTAGAGGACCATTTCAGAATGCGAAATGAGGAATTTCTTCAGATCAGTGATATCAGTCTCTAACTGTTTGATGTTTTTGTCAATGGTCCATTAAAGGTCTGAGTAGTGTATGTCCAGAGGCCAGCATCAGGATTAGAACCTCCAACAGTAAACACCACAGGTGATTTATTTTTACCTGGAAAAGAAAAAGAAGGGAATTCTCAGGGAGATTTCTCTTCCCTGGATGTCAATTGTTATTTATCTTATTTATAAGTGGGCCTGGCTTTGTGGAGGTATCTATTTATTCATTAATCTTTTTGGCAGCTATTTAGCTGTATCTTCTTTGGTATCAAACAGGCATATCAATCCTTGGCCCCATATAAGAACTAGGTCCGGCCCATTTCATTTAAAGTTAAGAGGGTCCTTCCACATAACTGTGGCATATTTTTACTGGTCTCAGCATGTCAGAGGCAATCAGAAGCAGATTTGCCATGAGCTTTCAGAATCAGAAAATTAAAAATAAACCAGGCATGATGGAGAGTATTTTTGGGAGATATTTTCTGGGGCATATAGCTCCCTCTTTTTTTTTTTAAGCCAATTTTTCAGAGTTCTTATAAAACCAAGACAGAAGTGCCAGTAGCTGCTCCTCCCATACTCAGAGTGTTATGAAAATATTATTTTAAAGTTTTATAATATCTGTTTTATAATATCTTGTCCTGGAGGATTATAAGGAATTTTAGTAATATGGGTAATATTAAATTGTTAACGAAACATCTTAAATGTCTGACTGTGTCAGTTTTTTTAATTTTAATCTGGTATGGAGCATCAAGCATAGAAAGATAATATAGGCAATAACTAACTTTATTTTTTATTGTTTATCCTGTTAAAGTAATTGTAACCAGAAAGTCTAAAAAGGTATCAAATAACATATACATGTTTTAATTTTCTAAAATCAGAAATGAGTAATATCCACTTACCATAATTGATTATATATAAGTTCTTAAGTATTAAAACCATTATGGTAAAATTGAGGATACTAAAAATAAATTTTTATAATTTGACCTATACACTCTCTAAAAATATCAAATTGTTTTCTCAAGCTATTATTATTAAACATAGATCTAGAAAGATGTATTATCTTGTGGTGATGTTATATAATAGATGACTTTTTAAATCTTTTCTTAATGTTTATTATCTATTTTTTAAAATTTATTTTTATTGGAGATTATAATTACATTTCAGATTTTATCCCCTTACCACACTTCCCCTACCATCCAGGAACCTCCTCTCCCACCTCCTCTTCATACTTCTATGAAGATGTGCCCCCACCTACCACCCCCACCCCTCCCCACCCTCAAATTCCCCCCAACTTGGTGTTCATGTTTCATGAAACCAATCTTAATGATGATCTTATAAAAGATTTTAAAAATTATATCCATGCTCATTAACTTCTTTTATAACAAGATTGTTATTAGGCCTTTTTGTTGTTGTTGTTGTTTTGTTTTGTTTTTGTGTTTTATTGTTTTTTGAGACAGGGTTTCTCTCTGTAGTCCTGGCTATCCTGGAACTCACTCTGTAGACCAGGCTGGCCTCTAACTCAGAAATCCGCCTGCCTCTGCCTCCCAAGTGCTAGGATTAAAGGCGTGTGCCACCACTGATTAGACCTATCTTTTCATAGTCAAAACTGTAATAAGAATTTTATTAGTCTCTCAAATAACACCAGTTAATTGTTCTTAGATAATAGCCAGATTTTTTTTTAACTAAGAGCACATTTTAAGAGATTATAAAACAATTTGTTAAAGATCATTAAAAGGGAACCAACAATTTACTGTAGGTGCTGGGACAGAAAATAAAATATTATCTGAGCTTATCTACACAAATATTCATTGATAACTTAGTTATAGTTTTAAACCTTTAGTGAACTTGTGGAGCCAGACAGGTAATGGATGTTTAGTTAAATAATTATTTTTAATAAATATGCATATAATCATTTTCTATTATAAACTTTTATTTCAATTTATGATTTAGTTTTTGGTGTGACTTTGTAATAGACTTTATAACATGTGATAATTTATTTAAAAAATATATTAATACTGAAAATAAAAAGATAAGAGGGAAATATAATGAAGAGATAAAACAGAACTCTGCCTTTTCCCACTTAGGATAGCATATAAAATAGAACTTTTTTCTTTTTCTCAAATAAAATAGAAGATTTCTTTGTACTTTTTTCCTTAGATAGCTTTCATAGAAATCTTCTTGACACTTAGTAATAAACTCTATAATAACTTTTTTTAAAGTGGCCTCAGACTAGTAGGCATAAGTTAGAGTCCAGCAGTTCTTGTTGAGACAAAAGAAAAGCTGTCTACTTAATCTTTGGGTGTTTTTTAAAATAAGGTGGTAAGTGCCCAAAATTGCAGTTTCCGGCCTCAAAGGATCACAAAAGGCAGATCAGCTACAGTGGCACAGCAATCTAGATAAACAAACTTTTATTATACAGCAACCCCAATGTAAAGAGTAAAATTGTATGGCCAATTGTTTTGTAAGGTCTGTAATATATATGATATACAAATTTGTTATGGCATTTTCTTGGGGTCCAGGCAATCCAGGATGAGCTCTTAAATGTCTTATAAAATTAAGGAAAAATACATATTTTAAAAATTGAGCTGTATTTGTAAAATTTGAAAACTAGTAATGTCTATAAGAGGAACAATTTAAGCAATTATAAAACCGTGAGCTATAGACTGGCTATAAGTATACAAATTGAAAGTTTAATTTTTTGTATTTTAAATGGTGGCTACAGCACATAGTTCAATTATCTGTGTTGAAGCAGGGGGGAACTCAAAAGAGTGAACATGTAATCTAATTATATATATTGTCTTCCCATTAAATTAGCTGTCTATTAATACAGTAAACACATCTTTTATGGGCAACATACATATAAATTCAGAAGAAATATAAAAGCATGTATAGAGAAAAACTGTTACAAATTGATCATGTAATAGATCAAATATCAGTATTTTTTAATAACCAATTTTATTATTTGGGATAAGGAATATTTCATTGAGTTCTTTTTCAAAAGTACCTTTGTAATCTTGACCTATAATTCTGTACTAACACAGCAACAGCTTTAAAACAGGATGGTAAAACTTCTTTTGGAAATAAAAAACCATAAATCTGTATTAATAATCTCTTTTCTCAAAGGACTATTATAAAACAGCCACAACTAATCAATCTATATAATATATCTATTAATAATGGCTTCTTTTACTTTTTGTAAAATTATTTTTCTTTTAACAATTAATTGTTGGTGGAAATTAGGATTTGTATCTCTCTTAAAATCATTTAAACAGATGCTTAAATTCTTTTTATGGTAAGCTCAAGATGAAATAAAATCTTAGACAACTAGCATCTCCTAGAAACTTTTGAAAATAATTTAAAATAAGTAAACTATCACTTCTTATTTGATTTTTTTGTGTCACAATTTATTTAGGAATATAGCTGATGTCACATATATTGAAAAGATATTGTCTTTGGATGTTTTCTGGAGCAACAATCACTCTCTAAAATTTTAAAGCTTGTTGCATGACAGCAAAGGCTTGTATTAAAACTCCTTTAGAGGGATCAACTAATAAGTCAATTGTGTAACAAAGAAAGGTGTTCATCCCCTTGTTTGACCCCAGATAAAGCTCTTAATGAGATCTCTTTTATACATCTGGTTTTTGAATGACTCTAACTCTGAATTACCAGTTTTAGTCTAGATTTTTGTTACCAAAATTATAAATTTGCAATCATACTCAGTAATATATAACCAGGACATATAGAGCATACTTACATTTTTTAAAACCAATCAAGAATAAAAATAAATGTACATCCAGACAAATTTTTCTTACATTTTTTAGCTGTAATTTTAAGAGAAAAGTACACTTTCACTTATTAAACTGGGAAAAACCACTATCAATTCCTTTACTGTAGAAGCCAAAAAATTGTTGTCCCCCTTTTAAGAACCGCTTATGAAAACAATTAACTCTTGCCAAGGCTCTTTTTTCAGTGTCTTATTCTCAGCCTCAGAGCAAGGTAATTGAAACTCTTATTTCCAAACAAGTTTTCAAACTAAATCGGGGGTGGACAACAAGCAGTTTTAACCAATTTTTCTTTTGAACATGAAACATTGAACAACAGTCATTCAAACAATGAGACAAAGACAGACAATTGACACACCTGGACAGATTGGTGCACCAAGGACAGACATTAGACAGAAAAAGCAGAACTGAGAATCTCTCCAATAGGAATCAGAGAGAACACAGGATTCTCTCCTGTTCCTAGGAAGGTTCTGAAACAGCCTTTTTCTTTTTTTCTGCTAATACATCAGAGAGCAGGGAACTATTTTTGTCCTTTCTCTATTTTCAAGGTCTAACCTTTTATCTTCTCTGTAGGGAGTATAGCATTTTTTATCAATAGTCCCCTCTTGGGAAAACAACACTAATGAAAGCAAAGAATTTTTAATGATCCTTTATTCTTAACCCTAGTTCCTCTTATCCTGTGTGACTCACTCCTTGAGTCTGTCATGAATAGTGACTGCTTAGAAAATATCTGGTTCAATGCATTTTACCTCAAGGCCTTGCTGCTCTGGTCCTCCATAGGATCGTCTCATGGTCAGGTGAATCATGGTGTCCTTCTGAGTCTAAGTGCTCTCAAGTACCCTGGGAGTCATCTCTCTTGGGTGCTCCTTTTTCTGAAGAGCCAGTGTTCCCCCTTGGTGATCATCTTGAGCCCCATGTTGGGTGCCAGAATGTTCCATCCAGCATGGCCATGAACAGGGTCCAGGAGACCACCTGAAAGAGAGAATGGGGGAATAGGCAAATGCAATGAACCAGCATCTTGTCTATAGTCTGATTAAACCACCGATTTAATTTTTTTCACACAAGTGTTATATACACATAGAGGCAGGATATGGGGAAGGGGATGACTCAGGAGCATAGATGTTCTCAGGGGGAATACAGATATCTTCTAGAACAGGGTATTGGCTGGGTAAAAGTTCACAGAAGAAGCAGGGAACAGATCACTAAGACTCTGTCTATTATTCATTTGTTGTAACCTAATCTGGTACTTTCTACCAAGGCTACCTATCCACAAGGTTTATGACTATCCATTCTTATCCAGTGGTAGTTTTCCACTAAGGCTGCCTGTTTACAAGATCTATACCTATCTGTTCTAGAGTCAGTGTTTTCCCACAGAAATCAAGACTTTTTCTTAGCAGGCATGCATGGCTGACTCAGGCCCATGGCTGATTTAGGCCTTCAGTGTATACTCAAGGCTGCTCTTGACATTGTTGGTGTTTTAATCCCTGGGAGTTCTGGGGAGTCCAGTTCATTAATTTTGTTATTCTTCCTGTGGGATTGCAATCCCCTTCAGCTCCTTCAGTCCTTCCCCTAACTCTTCAATCCAGGTCTCTGTGCTTAGTGCAGTGGTTGGCTGTGAGCATCCACATCTGTATTTGTCAGGCACTGGCAGAGTATTTCAGTGGACAGCTATACCAGGCTCCTGTCAGCAAGCATTTCTTGGCATCTAAAATAGTGTCTGGGTTTGGTGTCTTCCAATGAGATGGATTCCTAAGTGGAGCAGTCTCTGGATGACCTTTCCTTCAGTCTCTGTTGCACTCTTTGTCCCTGCATTTCTTTAATACAGAAACAATTCTGGATTAAAATTTTTGAGATGGATGGGTAGCCCAATCTCTCAACTGGGAGCCATGGCTGTTCACTGGATATGATCTCAAACGTTCTCTTTCCCATTTGTTGGGTCATTCCCACTGTGTCCCGGGACCTATCTGCTTCCCTGGCATCTGAGACTTTCTAGTGGTTAACCCCAGTTCTTCACCCCACTCCCCGCACTGTTACAGACTTCTCTTCAATTTCCTGAAAGTCTGTACTTCTCCATTGTCTCTCCCACACCTAATCCTGTACCACTTCCCCCCTTCTCTTTCCCTCCCAGGTCCTTGTCTCCTTCTACTTTTTGTGATTATTTTGTTTCCCTTTCTAAGTAGGACTGAAGCATCCATATTTTGGTCTTCCTTCTTCTTGAGCTTCATATGGTCTGTGAGTTTTATTGTGGATGTTTCAAGCTTTGGGACTTATATTTGCTTATCAGTGAGTACATACGATGTAGGTACTTTTGTGATTGGGTTACCTCACTTAGCAAGTTATTTTCTAGTTCCATTCATTTGCCTCAAA
Organism: Rhabdomys dilectus; assembly: GCA_019844195.1. Lineage (NCBI taxonomy): Eukaryota > Metazoa > Chordata > Mammalia > Rodentia > Muridae > Rhabdomys > Rhabdomys dilectus. The sequence continues at coordinate 1,240,337 of JADRCG010010237.1, forward strand.
AATCATAATGCCCTCATTTTTAACAGCTGAGTAGTCCTCCATGTGTATAAGTGTACCACATTTTCAGGATGTATTCTTCTGTTGTGGGATCTCTGGTTTGTTTCCAACTTCTGGATTTCACAAATAAGGCTGCTACAAACATAGTACAGCATGTGCCCTTGTGGCAGGTTGGGTGTTGGGCCTTGGACGAGGTAACTCCATTTAACCTGCACCATCAATCTGGTAGAGGTCTCTACCTCCAGAGATTTAAATATTAATGAGGTATCTAAAGGCAGGGGGCGGGTGTAGCTAATTAAGTTATTCTCTCCCCTTTCCCCCTCCCTATAAAAAGCCAGGCCCCCTGACTTTTGGGGGGGAACGAACACCATCTACACTCATTCAACACGCCATGAACAATAAAAGCTTTGGAAAACCAGATTCCACATGTTGCCTGGGCCTTCCTGCACCTGCCGCCAGATTGCTAGCCTTTGAAACTCTGAACCTTGCCAATGCAGCTGCTAGTCAGCCCATGGAGACTGCATGAATGTATAATCCCCTGCCGGTGGAGTGGGGAGTGCGGCGGAACCCAGCCAGCGCCGTCGAGGCTTTGTCCCCTCCACCAGACTCCCTCCCCCGTGTGAGATTTTTTCCACAGCTGGTGCCACCAATGTGGACCACAAACACCCACGCATCTACAAGAACCCTTCTGACTGAGTCTGCTAAGCAAGTATACTTCCTGTGAGGTGTGGTACCAGGGCTCTCCTGGTCCTCTCTCAGTGCATCCTGCGCATTCCTCCTCCTCCATTCTGCCAGAGTCCCAAGACCCCAGATGGAGGCCAATCTCGGACATAGACTTACCGCCATGCGCCCCCACAGTCTCCGTCCTGCTGCACGCCCACCTGTGGCAGCTGGGGCCCAGAACGGAGGAGGAGGAGAATTCCTGCACTTGCTCCTGCTAAAATCAAGCTGAGTTCGCTCCCAGCCCAAGTGCGAGCCCCACTAAGTCCACTTGGTGCGGTGTGAGCATGCCTGCTTAGCCTCTGCTTCTCTGTGATAGACCCTGAGAAATCCACCCCGACAAAGGACTGTGCAGACCGTCGACACAACAGAAATCCACACTCGTGCACCCATGCATGAGCCTACATTGTTTCCCAGAGGTGGTAGACAACGCATGCAGAGCCAGCTCCACAAGCAGCCCCCGCTGGTTACTGCAAAAACAGTGAGTAACATCTCTCTCTGTCCACCCTACCCCCTCTTTCTCTCTCTCTCTGATTCTTAGCTATAGTCTAACTCCTGCCTAGTGCGAAAGGACTAGGTATCTCTCCCCACGTGCTCTCCAGCTCAAGGGCAAGATGGCAGCAGCTTCCTAGCCCCCTACTCTTCCCATCCCCCCCAGCTCCACAGAGGAGGCTCCTTCACATCTAACAGCTGTCCTTCAAGCCACAGTGCCTGCTGTAACCCTCTTTCTAAGACTGTTTCCCTTGGTTGAGAGACTCCTTCTCGCAGCTGAGACTGTCCTCTCTCTCAAGATCACCAGCTCCAAACTCTAGTCCCTAGTGCCCTGCCAGGTAGTGTCTTCCCCTGATTCCCCTGTCATATGCGACAGGCTACAGCTATTTGACTTAGGCTGCTTGCCTGAAGCAACAGAGGGAGACCTGCTTGATACTCAGCCCTGTGTTCCTTAGCCAACATAGCTTCCTCTCACCCTCAGTCATTCACAGCTAACTAAAGCTACATAGCTCAGCCAGCTTTCCTGAAGCAGCGGATCTAAAATCCTGCCTGCACCCTTTGCCCCCGTGCCACCTGCCAATTTCTTTCAAAAGCTGTCTGGCTCCAATCCAACTTCCACACGTCTTTCCCATAGACACAGACTCTCACTCTTTTTGACTCTTAGCTCTCCTATCAAGTCCCAATGCTTCTTGCTTTAAACTTCTCTTCAAAGCTGGCCTTTCCTCTTCTTCTCTACATTTAAAATTTACCAGCTAAGAAAAAACAAAGGGGGAATACAGAACCTCTCTGCCAAGGCACCCAGAAGCCACATGGCAGATCAACCCCCTCACACACACACTGCTTCTAAGCCGGCCATTACTGCTCTTTCTCCCCAAAAGGAGGACCTGCAACAACAAACGTTCCTGTTTTTCAAACAAAAATTTTAAACATTTATTTTTCTCCCTAACAGGAACACCTACAACAACAATGCTTGTGCTTTCAACCAAAAGTTTTGTTATTTTTTTGTTTTAAAGCTTCCTTTTCTCTCTAACACTCGTGATATATGTCTAACATTTTTTTCAACCTTTATAATTTCTTCAAGGTTCAAAAACCATCTAATTTACTTCCACAGGTTAAGTCAACATGCTGATCACCATTTCTTGAGTCTTAATTAACAACTAATTTCTTTTATAGACAAACTGTTGCTGCCAATCCCAGATACATAATTAACATTGTTTTTCTCCCTCAGCCACCCAAAAACAGACTCAAAGATACCTTCCAGGACTAAAATTTCCTCAAATACCTTTGCCTTTCCAGGATCTTAATGACAGACCATAACGTGCTTGTTCCCAAGCAATTTAATGCTCAATATCCAGTCTTTACAGACATCTCCCTGCCAGAGATGCTGCTTCCCTGCTGTGATTATCCTACAGGTATACCCACAGATCCAACAGAGACACACTGAGACCCAGAGACAGTGCCACCTCCTGGAACCTGCCAAGCTGACTTCTCCCTGTCACCTCATCTGACTGAAGACCCCAAAGACATGCTGAGATCCAGAGATGCATGCCAAAACCCAGAGACACTCACTACAGAAGACAGATCCAGACCTTCCAGCTACAGATGAACTCTTTTGCCAAAGTCACATAGCGAAAGTTACATGTTAGTGAGGAAAACATAATGTCTATTTAGATTAATCAGATGTCATTACCCTCAAACTGTACAACCTGTGTTTAATTGTTTCAATGATTCCCTGCCTTCCAAACCCTACCCTCAATTCCCATTACCATTGGCTTAGTTATGCTACAACCTCTGGCCTACATAGTGTTTTGTTTTGTTTTGTTTTGTTTTGTTTTGTTTTGACTTTCTCATCCAAAATTTTCACTAAAAGAGAGTAAGATGTTGGGCCGTGAAGAGATGGTTTGGACATAGACTGGTCAAACGAGCTTTTGAACCCTGGAGAACCCCTGGGACAGAAGACATTCAGCTCTGTTCTTGCCCCTCCCCCCATCCGTAAAGTGCTGGTTTGAGGTAGCCCAGGACCCAACAGGACTTTGCTGTCAGGGACTGCAATTATCTCCCCATGCTCCCTGATTCCAGACTACTTCACGTGGTCCACATCTCTCATTAACCTGCACCTTGCAGACTACAAATGACACAGAGTCACCCCTCTTTTTATGAAAGAAAAGAGAGTGGGATGTCAAGCATTGGACGAGGTAACTCCATTTAACCTGCATCATCAGTCATGTAGGATGCAGTAGAAGTCTCCACCTCCAGAGATTTAAATATTAATGGGCATAGCTAATTAAGTTATTCCCTCCACCTTTCCCCCTTCCCTATAAAAAGCCAAGACCCCTGACTTTTGGGGGAGGGGAAGCACACATCATCTACACTCATTGACTACACCATGAATAATAAAAGCTTTGGAAAACCAAACTCCACGTGTCTCATGGGCCTGCCGCCAGGTTCCCAGTCTTTGGAACTCTGGAACCTTGAACTGCAGCAGCTGGCTTGAAGTGGCTGTGTGAATGTGGGATTTGCCGCTGGAGGAGTGGGAAGTGCAGCAGAACCTCGAGGCTGGCCCCTCTCAGCTGGCCCTCGAGGCTTTGTTCCCCCCCCTCACTCCCCCGCCAGTTTTTTTTCCCCAGAGTTGGGGCATTTTTTGAATATATGCCAAGGAGTGGTATAACTGGGTCTTCGGGTAGATCTATTTCCAATTTCATGAAGAACCTCCATATTGATTTCCAGAATGGTTGTACCAGTTTGCAATCCCACCAGCAATGGAGGAGTAATCCTTTTTCTACAAATTCTTGCCAGAATGTGCTGTCCCCTGAGTTTTTGATCTTAGTCATTCTGATTGGTGTAAGGTAGAATCTCAAGATTGGCTTGATTTGAATTTCCCTGATCATTAAGGACTTTGAACATTTTTTTAAGTGTTCCTCGACCATTTGAGATTCCTCTGTTGTGAATTCTCTGTTTAGGTTTATACACCATTTTTGATTGGGTGGTTTGGTTTTCTGAAGGTTAGCCTCTTGATTTCTTTATATATTTTGGATTTTAGCTTTCTATTGAATGTGGGATTAGTAAGATTTTTTTCCCAATCTGTAGGTTGCTGCTATGTCCTTTGCCTACAGAAACATTTCAGTTTCATGACATCTCATTTATCAATTCTTGATCTTAGAGCCTGAGCCATTGGACATCTGTTTAGGAATACCCACTGCTCCAGTCAGTGTCCATGAGTTTGAGGGTCTTTCCCAATTTCTCTTTTATTAGATTCAGTTTATCTGTTTTTATGTTGAGGTCCTTGGTCTACTTGGACTTTAGCTTTGTGCAATGTGATGAATATGGATCTATTTTCATTTTCCTACATACCTACTGCTAGTAAGGCCAGCACCATTTATTGAAGATGCTTTTGTCCTCATTGTATACTTTTGACTCATTTGATAAAATCAAGTGTTAGTGGGTATGTGGTTTTATTTTTTGGGTCTTTAATTCTGTTCCCTTGATCAACCTGTCTGTCTCTGTACCTTGTGTCGTTTATTACTATTCTCGGTAGTAGAACTCAAGGTCAAGGATGTTGATTCTCCCAGTAATTCTCTTATTGTTGAGAATAGTTTCTGCTATCCTGTGTTTTTTGTTATCCCAGATAAAATTGAAAATTGTTCTTTCCATGTTTTTGAAAAATTGAGTTGGAATTTTGATGTACACTGCATTGATTCTGTAGATTGCTTTGGCTAAGATGGCCATTTTTACTATGTTATTCCTGCCAATCCATGGCATGGGAGATCTTTCCATCTTCTGAGGTCTTCTTCAAATTCTTTGTTTAGAGACTTGAAATTCTTCTCATACAAATCTTTTACTTGCTTAGATAGCTTATTGGCTTTGATGATTATTCACCACCATATAAACATGGCATGTTGGAGAACAGCTTTAATTCTAACACATGGAAGGTAGAAGCAGGAGGATTAGAATTTAAAGATCATCCTTGAGTATGAATAATTTGAAGTCTTTATCTTAGAGATTTGCCCCTCCCCCATCCCAACCAACATATGCCTATTTGGATTCCTATAACTGTGATCAAATACTTGAGTTAAACAACTTATATGAAAGAATATTTTTATTTTGTACAAAATCCAAGCAACTAATATTATACTTTGTTATAGATAATTTACCAAATAGTTTCTTGGTGTCTATCTTAATTTTAGTTTGATTGCTATGAAGAATCAATATGATCACAGAAACTTTTATAAAGGACTACATTTAATTTGAGGCTGGCCTACAGTATCAGAGCTTTAATCCATTTTTCTCATGGCAGGATGCATGGCAGTTTCCTCTGGGGGACAACAACAACAACAACCAACAACAAACCTAACAATAGGCTGAATGGTTTTGGTTTCTTGAGCAACCCTGACCCATAACTCAAATGAGGGAGAGTCATGCCTAGAATTGAGTATTTTTTTTTGTAATTTTGACTCAAAAAGGGAACATCATGGATAGACATCACTTCAAGTTAAAATGACAGGAAAAGACATTCTATACCTATAAACCAATAAGCCTAAGAAAAATTTTGTATAATCATTTTAATATCTGAAACAAATATAATTCAAAAGAAAAGTAATTTGAGGAGATATGAAAGGATACTAGGTACTCATCAAAGGAAAAATCCACCAAGTTGATATGTCAATACTTAGCACCCAATATTTCAATTTTAAACAAACACACTCAAGTTCATACAAGAAACACCACAACAGCTTAAATCAAATATTGACTCTCACATATAGATGACATGTGACTTAAATATCCTCAAAATGTCATCCAGACAAAAATTCAAAAGAAATGTTAGAATTAATTGGCATCACAAACTTAGTGTACTGAACATAAATTTATGAAACTTTTTAGCCAAGTACAAAAGAATATACTTTCTCAGTAGTTCATGTAACCTTCTACAAAGTTGGCCATATACTAGGATACAAATCAAGTCTCAAAAGATACAACAAAAGTGGAAACAACAGCCTGAATCTTATGTGATCATCACAGACAAAAGTGCAGCCTATGGAATGGAGAAAATTTTTTTACCACTTCCATATTTAATTAAGAGTTAATACCCAAAACATAAAAAAGAACATCATAAAAACATATATTCAAATTAAAAACTGGGGCACAGACCTAAACAGATAATTTTCAAAAGAAAAACTTCCAATGGCCAAGAAGCAATTAAATTAATTTTTAGCATCATTAGTCATCAGAAAAATGCAAATCAATATTACTTTGAGATTTCATCATAAACCAGTGAGAATGGCCCTTATTAATAAAATAAATCTTTGCTCATGGTAGGGAGAATGTGGAATGAGTAGAATACTCATCTATTCCTAGTGATATTTCAAACTTTTATATCTTTTATAGAAATCAGTTTGTTAGGGTCACAGGAATATGGGAATTGTTCGACTAGTTATACTATCATAGGGCATGTTCCCATCCTACTACAGAGATATTTACTCAATAATGTTCTGTATTGCTCTGTTAATAATAGCACATAATTGGAAACATTCTACATATTTATTAATAGAAATATGGGCAAACAAAATGTAGATCAATTACACAGATGAATATTACTCAGCCAATAAAATAAAGTGACCTCATATATTTCCTAGTGAGATATAAGCAGTGATTAGAAGCCTCCCAAGAAAAATATTCAGGATCAGATGAATTCAGTGTAGAATTTTTACCAACTCTTCAAAGAAGAATTAACAACAACACTCCTCAAATTAGTTCAGAAATAAAAATTGAAGAAACATTTTATAATTTGACTTATTAGGCCATTATTATCTTACTGCCAAAACTACAGAAACACTCAACACAAAAGAAAATTATAAACATAGATGCAAAGATTCTCAATAAAATATTTCTAATCCAAATCCAAGAACACATCAAAAGGATCATTCACCATCATCAAATATGGGGCATAGGTTTCAACCTAGAGACGCAAGAATGGTTGAACATACACAAATCAATAAATGAACTTCACCCCTGAGCAGACTAAAGGATAATCTCCATGATTGTCTCATTAAATGTAGAAGGACTGACAATATCCACCATCCTTTCATGATAAATGTTTTGGAGAGTCCAAGAACACAAGGGTCATCTGCATAAAAATGAAATTAGACTAAGACCATAGCAAACATCAACAAAAAGGGAGATAAAATGCATTCTACCAAATTAGGAATAAAATAAGGATGTTCTCTCTCTCTTTCTCCATGCCCATTTGATGTAATTCTTGAATCTTAGAGAGATCACTAAGATAATTAAAAGAGGTCAATGAGATTCAAGCAGTATAGAAAGAAGTAACATAATTTTATTTGAAGATAACATAATTGAACACATAAATTACCTTAAAGTCTCTATCAGGATACTTCTGTACCTGTTAAACACCTTCAGAAAAGTAATATGACAAAAATAACTCACAAAAGTCAGTAGATTTTCTATATACAAATTACAAATCAACTGTGGTGTTTGAATGAGAATAGCCCCTACAGGCCCAAAAACTTTAATCATCAGTTACCAGGAAGTTGAAGAACTACCAGAGTAGCTTTTTAGGGGTAGGTAAAGTTGTGTTGGAGGGAGTATATCACTGGTCCTGGGCTTTGAGATAATTCTGTCTCTGTCTCTGTCTCTGTCTCTGTCTCTGTCTCTGTCTCTGT